>JAILXH010188035.1:9659-22496 GCA_023558415.1 Piaractus mesopotamicus | reverse complement strand
AGATTCAGATCATGGCTGCAGTAGCTATTTAATGTGTTTGTTGGTTGGTGATAAACAACAACAACAACAACAACAATGTTAACAACAACAACAATAATAATAATAGTAATAATAGAAATGACATAAATTATAGTAAAAGTAATAGTTTAAAAGTGGCAAATATATTTCATTACAAACACTTCCTTCTGTGGAAAATATTTTTGTCAGTACTCGATATTTTGGGCATGTCTGTGCTTGAACACTGTATTGTCTGTATGAAGTACAGCTCTGTGCAAGGCTAATGAGCTTAGCGTAGTCAAGAATTCAACCAGGCTTTTAAGTTTGCCGTGCACAGGAGTATCCATTCCCCCTTTCTTGTTTCCTTATTGTTTTGTTGGACTGAATCTATTCAAATGATGCAGACACACTGACGCTCATGGGAGAGTGTGTAAACTTACATCCCGTCTTTATTATGTCAAGTTCACAAAGAGACATTTGGTCTTCTGTATTATGGCTGCCAGCTTCTTTGTCTGGGTGGTTTTACCAGTACACTGTACAATATTCAACATATTGCTTCTGGAGCTACTGTCAGCGGTCCAGTCCATTTGGTGGCTTTTCTGAATCTGAACAAAGCTGTTCAGAGTGCTAAAATGCCTTTATGGTCATTTTTAGGACATTATGTAGCGCATAAATCACACTTTAATCCTGGAATGATTAAAGTCTTGCTGAGTCTTGTGAAGCACAAGGAGTGTAACAGTTAAGAGGAGCAACTGGCGACGCACTGTTTCCACACATTTGAATGGGAGGCAAACATACCCTTATCAGAGCTGGAGGTCTATTATCTGCCTGTGATTTCTCCACATCATGCAAAACACTATGAGTGCCAGCACTATGGTGGCCTTGCATAACAAGTGATGGAAGAGACTGAATTATGCATAGGCTAAGGCAGAATGTAATGGTGTTTATGATTATCTTTATATCTTAAAAGGGAATTCAAGTTCCAAAATATCTCTATATTTCAATGATTTGGATGTAAACAAAGTCATTCAGATTGGTTTGATTTGAAATGATACATAGCAGGGAACTTTACTGACTCATTTTCTTTACAGGGGTGATAGGAACCACGGGCCTTAATGTCTATGACACAAATGTAGCCATTTTATTTACTACTAAAATGACCAGTTAACTGACTGGTATTTTTGGAATTTTTACATGTAATGTTGATAATGGTAAAATCGTGATAAAACTTGCAAAAAAAAAAAAAGGTTATTTTGGGTTATTTTGCCTGCATGTACCTGGCATGAATTACTGAAAAAAACATTTTCCTTCAAAATCTTCTCAAAACTGTCATAAACAATGTATCAGGCATCATATTCATAACCATTTCGTGTAATAACTGTAGATGTCTGGTTCCTATCACCACCACTGTGAACGATTCTGATTGGGTAGGTTTCTCTAGACCAGAGCATTTCACATTAAACCACTCTGAATGACTTTGTTTACATCTTAACAATTTAATTTTTCAAAATCAGTGTAATATCTCTTTAGGTGGTTAGTTGGCATTTTCTTTTTACCCCTTTTTACCCATTTTCTTTCCTTCTTTCTTTCTTTCTTTCTTTCTTTCAAAAGGTATATGCTTACTTATGAGATGTATCTTTTTCAACACAAAAATTAACCTCAATTGCATCAAAAATATTACAATTTTCTATGATCATGTTTACAGAATAAGGTGGAACGGGCAGCGTTTGCTCTTCTGTGCCCAGTAAAGGATCACAAATGTTGCTGCATGGTTCTGTAGGAAGAATCACAGGAAGATCAAGTCATGTATTTGCAAACATGTTCAAATATGAGATGCTTTGAAGGTTCTTTAAAATCTGCTTTGCTTTGTGTTTTTTCGGAAAGAGAGATTTGCACAGTGCCACTGCCACCAAGCAGTGTATTCAGAACAAACAGACTAAAGTGGAAAATCATGTTCAAAGCAACACACTGCTTTTTATCTTCTGGGCTAAAAGAAAAAGATATTTGAGAGCAAATCATTAGTATGACTTCGAAAGCAGAGCGTAGCTGATGAGAGAGAAATAAATGCATTTGTTTTTTTTTTTCATTTATGTCAGGAAAAAACTTAAAAGTGCATCATCTTAGTTGAGTACCCTTTTCATTTACTATGCAAATTTTAAATCAACATCACACTCCCGCAGGATTGGTACAGTCAGATGGATGCAGCCCTCCCCTTTCACTCACATGGCTGTAACATTTACTCAGGTTGCAAAGGGCTGCCCCTAATGTTCAGCTCAGACTGCAGCACATGTGCGAGGCTGCATAGGCAGATCTTGACAACACCTTGACACTAAATGAAAGCATTCAATTCCTCTGAGATTTCTTAAGGAAGAAGCAGGAAAAAGTGACAAAGCTTCGAAGTTCTTGACAGAGAAAACTTGCACGGGAGAAGGAAAGACATGATAGGAAACAGCTGGTAGAGAATCAGTGCAACTTCCAACTTCTTGTGGACATTTATCCATCTGAAACAGGACCACCAGTGAATCAGGTAAATCTTAAAATAACTGAAATGACTATAAGTGACTGCGTAGTGAATTGTAGGCCATTAGAATGTCTTCAACAAAGGTGCCAAAAAGACTTCTTTGGACTGCTGCCAGAGAAGAGCCACTTTTCAATGGATCTTTGTAAATGACGCATAAGTGTGCAGAAACCTTTCAGAGTGTTGAAGCTCTATATAATCTAAAGGTTCTATAGTGTTTTCCTAGAACTATATGTCGAAGCCAAGTACCTTTTAGGAAGCTTTAAGTGTATATATATATATATCAATTACATTTGAGATGAGCTGATACATGTGTGCGTTTATAAGTGTTAATTTGCCCAATTAAACATACTATTAGAACATCCTGTTTTTTTTATTATAAGGAACTATATTTTACATAGTATACCTGGTATTGTATTTTACTTTTTCTGCCTATTGCACTATACCACTTCATTAGATGTCATTATATTGACTAGATGCTCTATTCGTCAGTGGCAGAGAACAATCTTGAACCCGACTTGAAGCCAAATCGTTTATTAAAAGCTTCGTTTAAGGAGATTATATTGTTCGAGAGGAGTCAGATGCTATCATCAAATGAAAAGGAGAGGAATGGGACACCAGCCATTGCGGCAAAGTGGTCATGGATGATCGCTTTGCTCCTAAAGGAATGAAACAGCTTAGTCAGAGAAATAGAAACGGAATAGGCCTCTTGTATGAAAGCTCACAGTAACCATGCTACTCTCTGCCCCAATCCCAGGTGAGAGGGATGTTATGGAGTATGAAAGCCCTGCCCAGCGGGCGAATGGAACACCACCGTAACTGTGCTGCACAATGCTGGGCCTGGCTGCCCTTGGGCTAACCTTTCCCTTGTTCAAACATTGTTTCACCCAAAAGCTTTGAACTTGGTTATTGATTGTCAAAGTTTAGAGAGGCCACAGCACAGTCGACTCAGTGCAGGGGCTAGTGTGGTCATGTAGCAGTCCGGAAGAATTATTATACGTAAATTAGACAGAGAATGGTGTTGTATTACCAGTCGTTATTCTAGAGAACATACGCCTGATTACAAATTCGCATGAGGCTATCACTGACCAAAGTCCCTGATTTGTTTTTAAACTGTAATCTACACTGAGTCTTTCTCACGCATTAGTCACTGTTCTTTAGCTGGCTTATGGTACTCCAGCCAAAGTCAGGAACTGCCCTTCTCAGGAATACAAAACCAGTGACTTCTCTGAGTGAAAGAAGACACTCTCCAAGAGATCCGAAGATTAGTGGGTCAGAAATAAGTTCAATTAAGGACAGACAATGGCCGGAAGGTGTTAATTCTAACAGAAACTTTGCTTTAGGTAAATGAGCCCAGCCATTATGTAAGTGCAGGAGATCAGTGACATCTATTGTTGTGCGTGTCTTTTACGTAATTCAACTGTCTAATTACAGGGCAATTGGACCTATTCACATTTACTGTGTGTTTTTATGTGTGTGAGATGGAGCAAGCAGATAGCCAGCGTTCAATGGGCAAAATTAAACACTTTGGAAAAGTCTTTAGGTCTTGATGCATAGCCTCAAAACTGAAAATGTATCTCATGTTTATGCATACTCCTGAAAATGCTGTCCAACTTAATGTAAGACAAAGACTCTGTCACATGATGGTGTATTTTAGCATAAAATATGAAGTGTTACGCAAAAGTCAGAGACCACCTGACATGTATTTGATTTCCAGTCAAAGTGGCCGTTATGTATAAGTTATACATTTTTCATCAGGAAATAAGCATATTTAAGGTATTTAAGAGAAAATAACACAGATGCATTGACAAATAAATCTAATGTCTTTTTTCAGTATTTAGTGTTCACCTTCAGTGTTCACCTTTTGCGTCTTCCATTGTTTTGGAGAGACTTGCTTTCAGTTTTTTAAAAAAATCTTCAGGAAAGTTCTTTTCTTTTTTATCTATTTCCTTTGCTCAGTAATTTCTTCTTCACAGCTTCCATTATTTTACACTCATAGTGTTGAGTTGTCTTCTCACAGTGGAAGGATGAACAGAGGCACCGTTGGGGTTTTTCAGGTCTGACGCAAAAGTAGAGCTTAATTTTGTCCTCACTTTCAAAGACGAAAGCTTCAAGTACTGTTTTTGTGACAATGCCAGTTTTTGGTGATCTACCAGGTCTTGCATGGTTGTTGTGAGTCCCATTTTCCTTATGCAGTGTTATATCTAATCTCCTCAGAAATATCTCTTGAAAAATGAAAAACTTAAAACTTGAATGGTGAAAAATTCTCTGACTACATTCGACAACACCATGTGAGATAAGCTGTTGCATGTGTCCATTCATAGGTATTAATGTGCCAAATTAAACATTCTGCAGAAACATGCTGGGATTTTCATTAGGAACCATTTTCCACTTGGCATACATAGCATTGCAATTTTTCTTTCTATCGCTTTCATTTTGTTCTGTTGTCGTTATGTTGAGGATACTCTGTTCCTCAAAGCTATAGAGTTGTATTGAACCCAACTCGCTGTCAACGCTTTGTCACATGTTGCTGCAGCCTGCAGTAAAACAAGCTCACATGGAAGCCCACTCCTTACTGCATAGTAAAAACAGTCTAAACCATATAATAAACCATGCTGACAAACCATAAGACTGGTAATGAATCTATTACCATCCAGTGTATTATGTTATCAGAGAGAAAGTAGTTTAGTGACTCAGGGACACACCCTGGTTGCCAGCATTGAGGGAGAAGCAAAACCATCTCTTTATCAGTCCTCTGCTATTGTTACCATCCGGCGCTTGCGCCTGTGGGTCTGCCATGTTTACACTGGCTATTATCGCACAGATGCATGCATGGAGTCTTGACAATGACATGACATGGCAGTGACCGGCCCCGCATTTTTAAGGTGCATAACTACAACAATGAAGGCTGTGTGTGTGTATTTTTGGCACATCTCACATCTCAAAGGAGAGACAGAAGATCCATTGGTGCTCTTCATTAATTCAACAGTTAAGCGGCAGAATCAGGTGTCCTCCTCATGTTCTCTTTTAATCACTGAAAGGAGGAGATCGTACCACCTCATACACCTCACATAGGGTGGTCTATTTGAGTCAGGTGGCCATAACAACAGTGTGACCTACTTCATACTAAGTAAACACTAGAGTCCACTTCAATGATGTGTTGATTAATTAGGCCCCAAGAACACATCTCTATGTTAAACATGGTAACACACCGATTGTGTAAAGGTAGCACAAAATCTGTTCTCCTTTAAAGGAAATTTTACTGATTATTCAAAATTTCTGCATAATTAAATATCTGAGATCCTTCAGAGTGGCTTGATGTGAAATGATGCACTGTAGGGAAACTTGCTGACTTGGTGGTGGGAAAACACAGGTTGTGATGTCTACAATGTAAATAGAGCAATTTGATTTACTATCCAAAATGAGCAGTGAACGTACAAGTGTCTTGTGAGTTTTGTAAGTAATGTTGTTATTTTGAAAAAAAAAATTGGGGACTATTTTGCCTCACAATGCCCTGCATGTACTACCGTGCATGTACACTACATGGCCAAAAGTATGTGAACAACTACGTACTAATTATTGAGTTTAGGTGTTTTAACCACCTGCCAACATGTGTATAAAATTAGGCACATTGCCATGTAATCTCTAGATACAAACACCAGAAGTAGAATGGGTCATACTGGAAAGCTCAGTGACTTTAAACGTGGCACTTTCATAGAGTGTCACTTTTGACACAAGTCAGTTCATGAAATTTCTGCCCTATGAAATGGAAATGGAAAATATGAGTTTGAATCGGTAAATCAAACTCAGAAAATGAGATAGCTGAATGCTGAAAAAATCACCTATCCTCTGCCTTATCATTCAGTATAACTGCCAAACTGCAACATCAACCCTGGAACTGTTCATCAAGAGCTTAATGAAATGGGTTTCCATGGCTGAGCTGCTGCTCACAAGCCTATGCTCAACAGTGGAGGCTGTTATAGCCAAAGGGGGAGGGGGCAACTCCATATTAATGCTCATGGGTTTGGGATGGGATGCACAACTAGCTCACATAGGTGCAAGTTCAAAGCAATTTAAAAACAATGTCTCAGGAATCAGAACCATTTAGTGTGGGGGTGTCCAATTTTACTTATAAAGGGCTGATGTGGCTGCAGGTTTTCATTCCAAAAAAAGCAGATTTGATTCCAGTTCTTCAATCAACTCATTCCAGTCCTATACTTATAAGACTAGACACCCCTGATTTAAAGTAATAGCTTTATGTAAGGTAGTTTTTGTTAGTCATTTGGTTCCGATCACCACTACTGTGAAAAGTTCTGACCCTAGTAAGGCCCACTTCATTTAAAACCACTCTAAATGACTTTGTTTACATAAATTAAATTGCATAAGAATTTAAATTTTTCGCTGAAACTTTGAAAAATTGGAAGAATTTCCCTTAATCTAAACACATAGATGTGTTAACATCATATCTGACACATTTTAAGAAAGTACAATGTATATGTACACTATCCAATGTGGGTTCAAGAATATGCTGTATTGGATTAGAGGAACAGTTTAACTTATCAGCCAAGGCATGTTTAGTGTCTAAAGTTTGCTTTTTTTAGTTTTACACTGGAGCTACGATGCTCGTATAATAAAAGTCTGTCATCAGAAAAAAAATATATATGACAGACTTCCCTTACTTTTTAGCTACATGAACCTCATAGCTCCAGAGGAAACACTAAGGAAGCAAACTTTTTTGGCTGATTGACTTGCTTGGAGTGAGTGGGAAATTTCACTTCACAGATTTTTCAGTGAACCATTCCTTTAAACACCTCTAAAGAGGAGTACTGATGAAGGCACTTCAGTAATTAATGCTCATACACAGCCCAGTTTTGTTAAAACTTAAGCCATAAATCATCTCTGTATTGCAGGCCCACGCTGTTCATCTTGCACAGTTGCACGTGTCATGGCTGAACCTGCCTGGTGGAAACTGACCTTCTTGAGGAAGAAGTCGTCTGAGTCCAAGGTCCTGTATGAGATCCCAGCTGAATATGGCAGTAACACCAGCAATAAAGAGCTGTCCAGCCCTTCTCTCTACACAGATAACACTGACAGTCAGCTAGATGCTAAGCTGGAGAAGATTGTGGACAAGTCTGCCACCAAAGGCCGTCATGTCAAAGTCTCACACTCTGGCCGTTTCAAAGAGAAAAAGCGGATTCGAGCCACTCTTGCTGAAAATCCCAGTATTTTCCCTGAGTACAACAGGACTGATGAGAACCATGTGGTAGAGAAGTAGCTTACACTCTTATCTTTTAGATACAAACACTCCTATTCGTTAATTAGCATTAAAAGAGAAAGATACATGGGGTTAAATAATGACTGATATGTTGTTGCAAAGCTTCCTGATAGGCCTTATCAAGCCACTCACACAGGGATGAAAACTTCATCTCTTTATTTTATGGGGACTAATTTAGATGCAAATATTTAGATGATTTCTCAATCTTAAGAATCTATGACTAGTAATATCTTACTAAATATGGTACATTTGGTACTTTTAAAGGGATATTCCACAGATTTTAAAAATTTTAATTTACCGTGTAAACAAAGTGGTTTGATGTGAAATGGTGCCTTGTAGGGAAACAAATCAAACTAGGGGTTGTGATGTCCACAATGCAAATATAGCCATTTTATTTGCTACCCAAAATAACCAGGGAAACTACATGTCTTGTGACTTTTTATATGTAATGTTGATTATGGTAAAATGGCAGGCAAATTTGGAAAAATACATTTTCTCTGGAAACTATTTTGCCTTATAACACACTGCATGTACCTCTCTGCCAAGAATGCATTTTAAAATATGCTTAATGCCAAAACCTCAGAACTACCATAGAACAATGTCTCACACAAATTCGTAATCATTTCATGAAACAGATATAACGAGGTAGCTTGTAGGGGCAATAAACCTTTTGGATGTCAGGTTCACCATCACCACTGTGAACCACTGTGATTTAGTAAGTTTCTCTAGAACAGAGCATTTCACATCAAACCACTCTGAATGACTTTGTTTACATTTTAACGATGCAATTATGCAGAATTTTTGAAGAACCCTCTTTAACTTTAGTTAATGTAGTTGCTTAAGTGTCTAAATTCTTATGGTAAGATTTAGGTGCTGAATGGTGTGCTTATTGAAAATGTCATATGTGTCACCATAGATGATGTGGGAAGGAAAATGCAATAAATGAATGAATAAATAAATAAATATTTTTTAAAAACCAGAAATAGAAATGTTTGTTTTAATATATAACAAGCAAAATACTGGCCGCAAGTGAGGTTAAAAATGTACTGTTATTGCCTATTGTATATGCAACTGTTTTATGTCTAGTGCAACCAAAAGTGACAAAACAACCACAAAGACTAAACAAACAGTACATACTGATATGTACATATTATCTTACATGACTTATTTCTCTCCTGTTTGCTGAAAAACTCTGAAATTGTAATGTCAATTGGTACAACACTGCCATCTGCTGGCACACCATGAGGAAACATCAAATAAAAATGACACTGGATTGTATTGCGTTGTTTAATTAAATATATTTCTTGGGCCATTCGTTTGCATCACATTCCTCTTATATTCACAAATTCAGAAAATGACAGTTTGGCACAATTTTAAAGTGCATTTCAACATTAACTGCATTGAAAGGCAACACAACCCATATTCTCACTGCCCAAAACCATTCTGAACACAAGAGGTATTTTAGTCTCACTGGAATATGTTAAGACAATTACAGGCATGCAAATGTAAGAAAGACACATTTTTCCAGGAAGCAAAAGAGTCACAAATGTAAACTACCCTGCTAATCTATAAAGTTACAGCAATAATCATGTGCTTTCACTTTGCTGAGGTCTGCCAGAGGTCAGAACGTTCATGAGGCAGCACTGAAATCTTTTTAATTATTATCCTATGTGAAAACAGACTTTATACTAAAACAAGTAAAACAGTCTTAAAACAGATTTAATGGACCGTACGGATATCCTCAATTTGCGTAAAACAGGTAAAACTACTTCTAAACTTATTTCTAAATATTTCCCCACAATTTTCACACAGGTAAAACTACTACAATGGCTTATCAGAGGTATTTTCTACATAATTAACACCCTTATCTGTTCCATTTAACATCCAAATGACAGACGGTTAATGTGTAAGTGATGACTAATTAATGTCTATATCACCAGTGGTGATATTCTTAAGGTTTGAGTCCACTGTCAGGGTGCTAATCGGTAATACACCCAGTCCCCCTTTGCTCGATGCTGCATTTCCTCAAGTCCAGTCTCTCCTTCTGTGAGCCTTTTGAACACAATGCGATCATGTAACCTATTGGTCTGGCCCTGCCAGAACTCAATCAGGACGGGCTTGACAATATAGCCTCCCCTACAGAAAGAAACACAAACCGAAATGAACTGTATGAGACAGCAATAAAAAACATTCTCAGCATAACCACTATTCAAAGAAATTGAAACGTTCTGTATTCCCAAATTCATCTCATGAAACAAAAAGGTTCTGGTTCTAAAATGCGATTGGCTGAACCATGTTTGCAGTCATTGTAAATACTCGATATATGCAAACATATGACCACCCAGATGAGCTCTGTATTAATGCACCAAGTTATTAAAACCATTTTACTGTTCATGGAATAATCTTTGACCCTTACTTCTTAGCATCCACAGCCCAGTGCTAATGAACCATGATACTTGGCTGAAGAGTTATCTATTGCAATTAATATCAGTCATTAACTAAAATATTTTCTGAATAATGGTGTATTATATCTTATTGCCTTTTGTCATCATGTTATAAAAACAATAAGCCACTAAGGGCTGCATGTTACAGTGAAATTCTCATCGCAGTTTTAGGAACTGCGCTTTATGGTGTGATGAACAACACCCTTTCCTTGTGGTATGGGCCTGTTGTGGCTTATTGCTTTATCTGATCATTAACAAATGTACCATTTAGGCCAGATGGAACTCCTTAAAAAACTATGCCATTTACTAAAACAATTTAAAGCTACTAATCTCTTCAACACGTACCAGTAATCTGGCATGGGAACCTCTGAGTCCTTATATTTCTCCTCCAGCTCTGCATTCTTCTGTCTTATGTACTGAATATGGAGAACATAAACAGGCCATCAACATGAGTTATTTTTTTCCTTCGCCAAAAACTGTAATGTAACAAATATTCAAACTGGCACGGTGTGAAAGCTAGAGATGGTTCACTCACCTCCCTGTCGGGTATCACGGTGCTCTGTCTGCTCACCACTGCACCAACCTGACTGCTCTTGGGTCTTGAGTGAAAGTACTCACAGGAACTCTGATATGGAATTCTCTCTACAGTGCCTTCAATGCGAACCTGTGGGGACCCAATTTTGAGATTCTCTTATAAGTTCACTTTTGAAAGGGAACAGGCTACCCCGGAACCTCAGACCCTGTATGCAGGGTTTAAATAGGATTTAGGAGGAGGGGGAGCCCTTCCTCTTTCATGGATGCTAACAATCTGGGAGGAATATTGTGCAAAGTATGAGTCATTATAAGGAGTTCGCAGCACTGATATGACTAAAATGTGATTAAAACTATTTTCTAATATATCGACTGATATATGCATATCTGTCTATACCTTTCAAAGTAAACCTTGCGGTCCGAGTGTGCATTCTGGGTATTTATCTATAGCCAGCAGACAAAACATTCAACCTGTATAATTATGATAATTACCATCTCATTTGATAATAATTAATTCACATGAAGTAGGCCTACTGTATAAAGACATGATTTAGCTCCTTCAGTAGTACAATTCTACCAGGTTAAGCAAACTAGGCTTGCTACCTATGTGACAGAATGTTGATCACAAGACTTTTGAGGCAAAATAAACTAATATATGTAGCAAATTAAAACCCCATAAAGCAACAGGAAGGCTTGAAAACATACGCCTACTTTCATGATTGCGAATACTGTCAAAACGAAAAAGAGAAGGAAGAGCCACTTTACAAACTTATAACGTGCGACCCTTCCCCAAAAAACACAAACAAATGATAATGGGATGTTAGAAATGGAAGGGGGTGGTAGAAGTGTAGCTGTCTAGAGGTCAGTCAGCATGGTTCATCACATCAAATGTTCTCAGCTAAACATTCTCAAGATGATTATGGACATCAGCTCTGCTTTCTGTTGACTTAAAAAACAGGAGTGCTCTGGGCCAGTTGAACCCCTGCTTATGTGTTTAATAACTTCTGTTGTTCTGAGAGTATCTAATGGGGTATGAATCCAGTGGTCTCTTGCAAAACTCACCTGCTTATTCAGTGGTTCCCAGTAAAAGACAAGGCAGGCATGTGGGTTGATCTCCTACAGAAACGGATTGGAGAGGACCATGAAAGTCAACATCTGAAACACACTCTAGGGAGATCAACAGACATTTAAGAGAGGCTAAAGAGGCTGTTTATGAACACTCACCAGCTCTTTACCTTTACGGCTTTCATAGTTGGAGAAGAAGTGGAATCCCTCATCGCTGAAACCTTTCAGCAGCACCATACGAGCAGAAGGCCTCCCGTCCCTTATAATAAGTCAAAGTCAGGGCAAACTAAAGAAGTGTTTGTCAGTCACAGAGCATAGTTTAAGAATCTATGATCTTGCCTGTCTGTAAATCTGTGAATGCCTCATGCATTGTCTGTCATATCTTTAATGTCTTTTCTTTTGACGCACATGATTGCACTCAAATCCCCCCCAACTGGGATAGTAAAGTTTGACATTGACATTGTTTTTGGCTTCTAAAAATGAAGGATGAAGCTCTTCCTCGTATTAATGACTGTACTTAGAAAGAAAAGGCACTGACAAAGAACAGTACATAACATTCTTACTTGGTTGATGTTGCAATGCACATGGCATTGGGCTCCCCGATTTCAGGACACTTTGTAGCTTGATCAAACCACTCGCCAAACTGCTTTATAGGGTCAAGGGAAACAAGCTGATTCTCTTCAAAGCACTACAAGATAAAGAAAATGTGATTAATATCACATTTTACCCTACACAGGGCAATACTTTGTCTTACTCTATACCTGATATCTAATATTGTCCACTTTCATTTCATTTCTAATTTGTCATTAGTACTTGTTTGGGATCATTTCAATTATCTGTATCATGATACTTGATCATGTTTACCTACTACGACAGTATCATTTCGATGGTCACATGCACAATTAACAGCAAGAAAAGTCACCTCTAGCTATACAACATCCACTCATGCTAAACTAACCAACAACAGCAACTGTCCCTTCTTAACGGAGGGGGAGGAGCTTGCAGGT
>JAILXH010188029.1:4628-20105 GCA_023558415.1 Piaractus mesopotamicus | reverse complement strand
CACACACACACACACACACACACACACACACACACACACAAACAGATTTCCCCAGGCACATTCCAAAACACCTACTCTAAGCAGCTACTCTGAGTCCTGCACAATTAAGAGGATTGTACACATTTCTATTGTGACATTTCTCCAAACAGTAGGCAGTGTGAGTGGTGGATCAAGCTTAAAGGAACAGTTCAGGCACAGTTCTATGGAGGTGCAAAAGCATCCACTACCCCCTCAGTTTGAATTTTGTGGAGCTTTGAGGACAATGCAGTGATATATCCTGCCTAACTCCTGCAGACCAGAACACAGGACAGTTCTAGCATAGGATGAAGAATACAATCAGCCTAGGCAGCATTCATGAGTCTAATCATGTCTCAAACGTTTATGTCATCACGACAAACAGAGTGTACTGTGCTGTGGTTACCTTCTTCAATGGTTAGCATACTGATGAACAGATTTACTAAGAGAGGCACTAACTACTGACAGTCTATGGATACTTTGTGCCCACGAGGGTAGCCAGTGTAGATGATTATCTACTCAGAACTTCCATGCAGAAGAACACAGATGCAACTTTGTACTTAACATATGACCAGCACAATATAACCACATGTTCAGCTCACATGCTTTTTCTTTGTTCATTTCTGCCAGATAGGAAAAAAGTTTTATTTA
Organism: Piaractus mesopotamicus; assembly: GCA_023558415.1. Taxonomy (NCBI): domain Eukaryota; kingdom Metazoa; phylum Chordata; class Actinopteri; order Characiformes; family Serrasalmidae; genus Piaractus; species Piaractus mesopotamicus. The sequence goes on along the minus strand of JAILXH010188029.1, from coordinate 19,439 downwards.
ATCCTTGTTTCAGCTTCGAATTGGACCAGAGCACACAGAACCCGCAGCGCTCAGGAGTAATGAAGCAAGGAGCAGCTTTAGTAAAATACGTGCTGTAGAGCGAAAGATTTCCAACATGTGTTTTAACAATCGTTTGGAAAAGAAAACAGGAGCAGATCATTATTTAGACAAAACCTACTCTTTGACAGTTTTGCAAAATATACCCAAAGTTTTATGAAATAGCAGTTTAGAACATATTTCTGACACATTTCTAAAATGATTTGGTTTGGTTTTTATTCCTTTTATCAATTTAAGAACAATGTGGCACGCATGGCAGACATTTTTTTTTTCTATCAAAAATAATAAGATGCGTTTGCAAAACTCCCTCTTTTCTCTCTGAACACAAACACTGTTAGCCATGTTATCACCAAAAATAAGCTTTCTCAAGAAGTAAACAGCACACGGTCAGTAATTACTATCAGTCTTGGTAAATTGGAGTAGGTGCTTTATTATAATAATCTCTTCCCAGTATTTTGGGCTCTGATAAGGAAACTCCTACAAATGCATACCTAATCAGGCAAAACTACAAAAGAGCAGTGACCGCCCCTTTGGGCTTTTTATAGGCCCTGAGGCACCACTGTTTAGCTAATCGTGACAGCCACTTTTTAACAACAAAACTGTGGAACTGTGCAAAACTTTACTAAAAATGACCCTGAACGTCTACTAACGTTGGGAAAATGACACAAACCTATCTAACACATAAGAATACCATCATACAGCTATGCCTAAATCATCACACACTCCAAACTGCATCCAGTGTTTGTAATCTCAAATTAACTTGCTTGGTTTCTGACACTCTATAATACACATATAAAAATGCATTAAAGTATGTCACATAGCCAAAAACAGTAGCAGAAGCCTCAACTGGTGCCAAGGCATTCTCTACTTGTTAGCTACTGTAGCTTCTTATGCGTGACATGCTGTGCAGCATAGCTAAAAATAATTGTAGCAGCCATCTTGATGCTTGAATTTTACTCATTTTTTATTTATTTCATCCACACGCTTCCATTACTGGTTAGTTACGTTAGCAATCTTCAGATGCAGTGCTGGGGATCAAAATTCAATACCTTTACCAAAACTCCAATACTTCAGTACTGCAAAGTGTCAAAAAATGCTTTGTAATTGAATGCCAAACTTCAATATATAAGTAGTCAGTCTTATAGGCATCAGTGAGCCAATAAACATGTCTGATTCAAAAACCCTGTCTGATTTCAACGCTGCTGTATAAATTACATTCTGTGCAAAAAAGTCATTCAGGAATCCGTATCAAAGTCATGGTATCCGTATCGGGCATTTTTGAATGATACTCAGCTCTATTCAGACAGCAAACACGTCTCCTCTCACTACACTCAGTTTGTGGAATTTTTGGTTAAACTCAAACTATTCTATCAAAAAAGGCAAACTACACTCAGACACTTGGTTTCAATATCAACAAATATGAAGCACGTGACAAAAGTGTATAGATTGCTTTCCCTGCAGAATAAGACTGCACTAAATTTTCATTAAATATAATCTAATGACAATAAAATCTCTTTGACAGAATTTCTACAATTGCTTCAATAAGCGATCAATGAAAAGTAGTTCCATAAAATGTATGAATGCCTTTGTTACCACCAGCAATAATGGTGACTTAACCTGTATCTCCATTTTGTCATTTTTCATATTTTGACATAATCACCAGCTACCCTTCATATTGTGTGTAAATTTAATGATGAATGTAGCAACAGAAATGATCCAAAATTACTTGGAATAAATCATTTCTTCATTAACTTGCATTAACCCCTCAAATGGCCAGGGCCTGCCAAAGTTTTATTACACACTTTTATATCCTAAGAATAGCTCAGACAGTTTGCATTGAAGTCCCTGTAGTTCCTGAATAATAAGCATGTCCTTAGTATGTCATAAGCCTGGGATTTTAAGGGGTTAAAAAAGTTTTTTCCTTCTCCTGTAAAGTTACTTTTTTGGAGACAAATGAGGTTTTGTTGCAAAAGTAATGATATGTTTCTTAATGCTGCAGATAATCTCGCCATTTCAGAGTAAGATTAACCTAAAGGTATTTCTAGTAATACCTAACCCTGAAACCTTCAATCCTGATCAGATCCCCTCCCTCATACAAACAGATTTCTGTCTGTCTGTCTGTCTGTTCTCCACTCACTTCTCATCCTCTACTGATAGCGCCTACAGTCACAGTCATCAATATGAGAAATCTGAGCTGGGAGGTACACACACACACACACACAGCATTCCTCTGGGCTTACCTCACGCTACAGCAAAACATACATACACGCATTTATATACACAAAGAATTCCTGTGGGATTACTTCACAAACACAGTGGTGGTATATGCAGCATGTCACATGTATCCTTCCAATTTCTCCTCTTCTATCTTTTCTAGCTGTTTTTCAGTAATGTGTCTTTTCATTGCTCTTTATGAGAAAGCTTAGCTGTTGCTAAGTGCTTGAAGGGTTGAAATGACCCTATAAATCTCTTGTTCTATGCCAAAGGCCATGCAAGAATTTGTGGACTTCAGATGGGTGAGCCAAAGAACAGTAACCTGAGCACAAAGTAGAAATTATGAAAAGCTGGAGGAAAGATAACAGCTATACTGACTACAACAGATAAACACATGAGCACTGCTGCAGCATTAGGGGTAGGATGGGGCAGTCCACTGCTGGTCTTAGAAATAAGCAAGAGGGTATTTCACAGCAAAATTTGTCAGTTAGCCAGATAATTTAAGGTCAAAGCTGACAAATACAAGAAGAGCCCATTGAGATTTCTATTGGATAATAATGTTTTTGGCTTAGACGGCACACATACTGCACCATAAAAAAAAGTGTCAAAGTACTGTAAAATTTAAGGGTCAAAGCCCATTTTTGAAAAACAAATGATTTCTTTTATTTGAGAGACATTTGTTTTTTGTTTTTTTGGTTGTTACTGTTATGATTATGCTAAAATACTTTGTGTTAGAACAACTAGTTGAACTAATTAAACTGTAGAATTTCTATATTTTACAGTGTAAAATTTTTGTATTTTATAATATTATATATTTCATAACTTATAATATTTGTGGTTTTATTTACCAAAAATGGTCAAACTTCATTTTTACATGTCTGTTTTTCAACCTCTCTTTATCCTTTAGAATTAAACAGGCTTTTTATTTCTGTAGATTTAAGACAGATATAAGATCAATGGGCTCTGTTCTGATTAGCTGCCCTGTATTGACCCTTGTTAAAAAAGCAGAAACACTAGAACTTCAATATGAGTGGGTGGGGCTAAACTGCTGTAGGCAGAATATGTGAATTTATAAAAAAAGAGTTTGTTTTTGTGACATCACACACAAAATGATCTGTTTTTGTAGCGTAGTTTCCATATATGGTCATATGGTTTGTGTAGTGAATGGTTAAATATCCCCTAGATCTAAGCTCTAAACTCTGAGGAGAAGCCCAACTGGAGAAGCCCAGCCTGCACTGCCGATACAGTTACAAAGCTTTTTATTAACAGTCTTTGTGGAAAAATACAGTGCCCTCCAGAACTACTGGCAGACTTGGTAAATATGAGCAAAATGGCTATGAAAGAGATCTTTACTTATCAGCTTGATCTTGCCGAGGTTTCTTTGAAGTGGTGCCACAGGAGAACTACCATTAGTTCCCTAAAGAACCATATATGCTATATGGCCAAAAGTGTGTGAACATCACTCCTTTTTATTGAGTTCAGGTATTTCACCCATTGCTAACAGGTATAAAAAAAATCAAGCATTTAGCCATACAATCTCCATAGACAAACAGGGGCAGTAGAATGGGTCGTACTGAATTTTCTGCCCTGCTAGATCTGCCCCAGTCAACTGTAAGTGCCATTATTGTGAAATGGAAGTGTCTAGAAGCAGCAACACCAGCTCAAGCACAAGACACAAACTCACAGAGCCATCACTGGACTCTGAAGCAGTTGAAAAATGTTTTCTGGAGTGATGCATTACGCTTCACTATCTAGCAATCTGATGGACGAATCTGGGTTTGCGGATGCCAGGACAGTAAAGTTTAGTGTAGCAGGGATAATGGTCTTGGGTTATTTTTCAGGGTTTAGGTTCAGCCTCTCGGTTCCAGTGTAGAGTAATGGTAATGCTACAGCATACATTACACACAATTATATGCTTCCAACTTTGTGGCAGATTTTGGAGAAAGGCTTCCCAGAAGAGTGGAGGCTGTTACAGCTGCAGGGGTTTTGGAATCGGATGTCCAACAAGCTCATGTAGGTGTAATGGTCTGGTGTCCACATACTTCTGGCCATATTATGTATTATGTGTTTTGAGCTCACAACTGTAGGCGACGTATGTGATTAGATTGAAAAACTCCTCTTCCTAGAACAGTCATTCAATAAAAGGTTCTTCATGGAAATAAAAGTGGTTCTTCTATCCCTCCAAGGAACCCTTTTGGTACACTTATTTTTAAGCACTAACTTGTGCATTGAAAATGTACAGAGAAATATAGTCTTTCAGTGAAGTCAAGTCATTTAGTCTTTTTTAGCATTACCAAGAATGCCAATAATTCTAGAGGGCATTTTAAAAGCCATTTTAACCCAGAGAAATGCATGACTGACTTTTTCAGTTTCTTATGTTCACATGTCTGGTCCAAGAAGGCTTATCAGCATTCACTTTTATCTAGACCTTCAATGTGTTTTTAACATACACAACATGCCCAGCAATAAATTATAGTAAAGTAAAGCTTGCACTGGAAAAAGCCAATAAGACGATAAGCTAAGGAGGTCACTGCGAGCGGTTTATGGTATTGGAATAATGACTATATTACAATAGAGTAGTATAGTGGGAACTGGAGCAGGAGAAGAGAGCCTGCAGGCATTTACATTTAGCTTTCAAAACTCAGCTTTATACAGCCATTACACCTACAGAGAATCACTCACACACACATACACACCACACACACACACACAGCCTACTGGGCTGAAATGTGCTCTCGAGCGTGAGCAATTTGGACGTATGTTCAAAGAAATGAACGGTGTATTAAATCTCTTCTGCACATGCACCCACATTCTCTTGAGGTTCGCATGTTTACCCAAGGCGATGGAGAATGATCAAAGACAAAATCAATGATAACTCATCACCCACTGGCGAAACGCAAGACAGAAGGACACGAGACAGAATGACAGAAGCAGAGAGAAATGCAGAGACAAAGACACTATAGTGTGATCAGTATGAGTAGACATGACTAACAGGCCACCAAATATACTGTAATGTTCAAATGTTTTAGGTAAGCACATTATTTGAAGCCATTTATCTGAGCAATATGTGTGTTTTTGCTTATGAAATACAGTGAAAAACAAGAAAAAAATATATTTTGTTTTAAAAAAGTTATTGATATGTTGAAAGCTAGTCTGAAGAACAAAGCTTGGTTCACCAGACTTTTGATAGAGCGCACTCTCAGCAAGGGGCGGGGCTTCAGTCAGTCAGTTCTCCAATGAAATGGAGAAAATGATCAGTGCTGTCAGCTCACATGCAGAGCTGTACAATCCGGCTCTAAATATGTAGCAGGACTTCGACTGGTTTGATTAAAACTCACATATGCCTAATTGGCTTCCTTTCACGGAAAACAGCAGCAACTGCCAGCAGTTTTTGATTACGAGCTTTCATGTTTCCTGCTCGCATGAATCTCCACCCACAAACACAGCCACAACAAACCGGTAGCGTGCAACAAAGCTTTTTTTGGACGCATATCAAAATGCCTTGCGGATGCAGCTTAACTTCGACAGTGTTCTCCATGTAATTACTGGCGAGTTGTAATTTTAAGGGGCTAAACTTTAAAAAGGGTCTTCACACTGACACGTCATTTACACAAACGCCACTTTAAAAAAATCACCCACTGAAAGGTTCTTTATAGAAACACAAGTGGTTCCTCTATGGTGTCACTCCAAAGAACTCTTTTTGGTAAGTTTTTAAGAGTGTATATGGAGACCTACAGTGACACTAAACCGCTTAAACTCTAAATGCTAAAGTTTTGATGAGAGTTTAATTATAACCGTTAAAGCACTAAAGAGAGATAAACACAGTGTGTGTGTGTGTGTGTGTGTGTGTGTGTGGTACAGCAGTTGTAGTGGTGAGAGATTATGTTCCATTTGCTGCAGCGTGCTGATCAAAACTCAGATAAAAGGATCTCATCACATCACTCACACACACACACACACACACACACACACACCTCCTGTGAACACTGGCTTGCCTCCAGGGATTGAGAAATAGAGAGAGACAGAGGGAGACAAAGATAGAAAGACAGAGAGAGAGAAAGAGAGAGCAGAACAGAGAGAGAGAGAGTGGAGGAGAGAGAAAGTGATGTTCAGATGTACTACTTCATTTTTTCATATGTACCTTACTGTCAGTTTTATTTTTATTATTATTGTTAGTAGTAGTAGTAGTGGTAGTATTTTATTTTATTTTATTACTTTTGACATGTCCTTATTCATTTTATGCTTATATGTAATACCATATTTATATTTCAAATTATAGCTTTGTTTTAATTATTTATCTATATGTATTTTTAAATTAATTAATTTATTTTTTTATTCTTTATTTATTAATTTTTTGTATTCATTTATATTTAATATTAATTCAATTCAACATGTATATTACAGCTTTGGCAACACAGGTCTCATATCCTGTCATGCCAATAAAGCATATTTGATTTGACTGGATTTGGTTTGAGACAGAAAGAGAGAGAATGAGAGAGAGAGAGTGAGAGAGAGCAAGACAGAGAGAAAGTGAGATAGACAGAGAGAGAGAGAGAGAGGGAGAGAGAGTGAGATCTATGAAAAGACGGACTCAGGAAACTGTCAAAGTCTGCAGGAAATGAAATGATTGTGAGTGAAACAGTGGCAGAACTATTTATACCCACAGTATTATGGCTGAGTGCTGCACTTCAGCCTATAAACACTTTCACTCCTGCTTTATATAAACTCGTCTCACCAGCAGGAACAGACACTGAAAAGACCTGCATTCTCAGACAACGACCAGACCAAAATACTCAAATCCTCCAATAAAATCAATATTCATTGTCATCAGGCCTCTCACTGTAAAAGAGTGATGCACTCAATCTGCTTGACTCAAATGTGTACATCATTTCCACCTTATATAACACTGTCCATCAGTCCACTGACTTTATGTAAGAACTGCACTGATGTAATGGTCTTCTTCTTATTAATATTACACTATTTGAAAAAGCCATGTCTGTCTATTACATTGTGCATGTGAGCAAGTTTTTTTCTTCTCCTACCTTTGAGGTACAGAGCTTTCTAATGACAGTCTTTCTCAGCCGCATGCCACACAGCATTAACTAGCACACTTCAACTAATATCAGCATCCGTGAAGGTGAGAAGCACACCTTCCACGAAGATCAAAGCACCTCACATTAGGGGGCTGATACCCCACTCACAAGCCCCCAGATACGTCAACATAACAGTCTATAACGATTTTTTACTCTTTATACTCTCGGAGTCTGAGGCAGACACTGGACTGAACTATCAGGAGGTATTTGAATTCCATGCCAATCTCAGATGATTGTCTCCAAAACAGGTTTCTCTGGGGGCTTCTCTGTTGCTATACAGCTTCAAAGGGGCCATGCTCTAAATCTACATCTTTAAATCAGGAGGCTGTTTTGTAAATTTGCCTTTGAGACTGAAAAACTGAAATAATTTTGTTTCAAAAAAGACATGACCGCTTTAGGATCTGGCACGTTACGGGTTCATCTATAAATGCTCTTTTTTGTTTGTTTTTAGTGCAAAAATAACATCTTTGAAGTCTTGCTAGTAAATTTTATTTGTTTTTGACTAATGCTGTGTTCAACTCTGCAGTGCAAAGCCATGACAATTCCATGTGCTTGATCTTGTAAAAGTTTCCATCATGCATCCCAGAGTTTGGAATGAGCAAAACCTCAAACCACTGCCATTTGGTGTTTATACAGACTGTTCTTTGCAGTTTCTTCTCTAAAGCTTAGAGAGGTTAGGATCTGAACTGGGTTGGTCCTTCTTCAGGGTAAATACTGCGTAACTAAGGAAAGTTTTGGATTTTAAAGTGGTTGGCAGTCAAAAATAAAAGTTAACTGATGTAACTGACATGTTACTCTAAATTTAATTGATCAGCCAAGACATGTTTGATTTCTGTTTAATTTAGTGCTGGAGCTACGAGGCTAACATTAACCATGTTTACATGCAGCCTAACAATCCGTTAATTATCTGACTAATAGCTCAATCAGAATAGAATACGACGATGTATTCACCTCAATCGGAATAAACTAGTCCGACTGAGGCCATTCGGGAATGCAATTTCTATTTGATTGAATGAGGTGGGTAATCCTGTAAATAATCCATTAAATAGAAAAATAACAGCCGTGTAAAGGCCTATATCTGATTACATTCCCAGTCGGAAAGTTTAAGTACGTTCTGTGCATGCATGTTCGCATCATAGCGAAAGTCTGTAACATTCAATATGGTGGGAGCAGAAACTGGTCTGCAGAGGAGACTAAGTTTATGCTTTGAACTGTAAAAGATGCCGGTAGCTTATGTGTCTCAGAACATGACGTCTTCCTCTCGCCCTTCTTTAATAAGTACATGTGAAGAACGTTTTCCTGAGTCTGACATCATTTTAAAGTAATTAAAAACACAAATACTGCTCACTGCTGCCCTTCTCAGACTGGACTCTCATGATGCTCGTTGATGGTAACGTCTATACTAAGTGGTACTCCATGCATGGGCGTAATTTTGAATCGGATTACTTGTAGTGCCCATGTAAATGGAGGTTTTTCATCAGATTGTTGAGTAGAGTGAGCATATAAACACCTCAGTCTTATCTTATCAAAAAGCAAACTTTTGAAAGTCTTGACTGATCGATTCCATTTTACACCTACAATTTTTGGCCAGGGTTCTCATCTGTTCGCTAAATTTAAGACCAACAAAACAGATGTGAACACCGTCTTGAGCGAGGGCGTGGCTGAGTGAAGTACAGCGCTGGCTTTCATGTGGTTGGCGTCTGTCAGTGTTATGTAACACACACAAAAGGACAGCTGTGGTAGCTATAAACATTCATCCATTTTTTCAAGGCAGCTTAGGTCACACTAGCTGTATACTGTGCAAAAGTCAAAGCCCCCCCTCATTAAATTGATATAAGATAATCCACCTGCATAAGGAAGGGGAAAGTTAAATGGAAATAGGTTAAAAAAACAGACTTTCCAAAATTTGAGTTCACAAAATCCTAACAGCCATGCAAGACCTGGTAGACCATCAAAACTGTCACCATCAGACGAACAGGACTTTCATCTTTTGAGAGAAAATCAAGCTCCACTCTTGCTTCAGGTCTGGAAGAATGTACAGGTGTTTCTGTCCTGTCCTCTATGGGTCTAAAAGGATGTGTAGCTGTCAAGAAGTTGTTACTGAAAAAGGGAATTGATTAAAAAAAAGAAGAAAATCTGCAAATCAAAACAGAGAAGCTGCTGGTGTTCTCAGAACAATGGACTGACCACCTCAGAGCCCAGACCTCAACACCACTGAATGTGATTGGAATTACTTGGATCGTGGGAAGCACAAAATGCAACCAACTTCTACAACTGAACTTTGGAGGTGTGATAAAAAGATGAAAAAGACAAAAAAGGAAGATTTCTTTGAAAAACTGGCAGCAAGCCTCCTGAAAAGAATGGAAGCTGTAATAAGGGCAAGTAAGTACAAAAAAATGATATTACATCATAGATGTGTAATTTTCTACAAAAAAGTTAATGGCCATTTTGACTGGACATGAAACAAACAAAGGGTGGTTTCTGACTTTTGCACAGTACTGTATGTGTGTGTGGAGCAGAGAAAAGCAGTAAGGAATGTTTCACGTCATTAGATAACAGTTCCCTGGGTTTTTGAAGTAATGATAAGTGTTATGTCAGCACTGTGTGAGAGTGCAGGAAGAAAACAGGAATAAATTATTCATGCTTTCTGATAGACAGGAGCTACAGAGTGTGTGTCTGACAGCTTCACGCTCAGTTGCGGGTGTGCTCTGCTCTGCTCTGCTCTGCTTATTATTGTAGAACAAAGCAAATCGCATTGTTAGTCCAGTAGTCAGACACATACCCCCATTATTTGACAGCCCACCTTTTACTGTCATTCACATGCTCAACAAACAACCTTAAACATTACAGATAAGATCATTTCCTGTTCAGGCAAAATGAGCAAATATATTAGCATGTGATTACCAGTCCTGCAGAGCTAAGCTAAGCAAGCTAAGTAGCAAACTGTACAGATTAGTTCAGATGAACTAAAGATGACATGGCACTACAGCATAAGCCAGAGACAGATGATTATGGATAAAAATATATATATATTGATAAAATTCCTTGAGAAGGAAACACTACTGATTACTATTACTGCATTCATAATGACATAACCTCCATAATTTTTTTTAAGTTTTGCATTTATTGGCTTTTTTTTTTTGCAGCCATAGCAAGTCAGAAGTATTCCCAGACAAAAACACAACTAAACGTTCAGACCACATTTATTGTTCTAGAAACTGCACTGGTTGAACATGCTCGGTGCTACAGGCAGAAATCAAGCCTGTACAAAAGTCGCTTCTAGAGTACATCCTCACACCACAGTGTCAGTTTTCAGACTGAGAAATGACTTCAGGACTTCAAGTCTTTTATGTCTCTGCTTATGTCTCAGCTCTCATTCATTAGGCGAAACGGATCATTTCAAACGGCCTCAGGCAGAACAGCTCCGTAGAACACACCAGGCTAAGTGGTTCTTGTGACATTTGCCATTGCAGTTTCGTGGTCGAATTAAAGATGATTATATACCACAACCACAACTTTTATTAAACTGCACTTTATTATGTTCTTTTATTTGACAAAGATTGTTTTATCCTGCGTCAGCTTCAGTGTAAGGAACCGTCAGAAAATTATAGAATTAAATGGTTCACTGTAGAGAAACGTACTGACTCAGATTTCTTTACAATGGTGGTGATAGGAACCAGGGGTCATAATGTCCACAATGCAAATAAAACTATTTTATGTACTATCCAGAATGACTGGTGAACCTTCTGAGCTTTTATATTAATGATTATGGCGGGAAAATAGTGACAAACGTGAATAAAAACATTTTTCGGGACTATTTTGTCTTAGAACACCCTACATGAACACCTCCACCATAAATGTATTTGAAAATAAACCAGTTTAGGCCAAAACTATTATAATCCATTGTCTCAGTCATGTTTAGAACCATTTAATGTAATAACTTTCTGAGGCATTAAATGCTTCAGACATCTGGTTCCTATTACCACCGCTGTGAATATTTCTGACCTGGTAAGCTTCTCTAGAACTGAGAATCTCATATGAAATCATTCTGAACAACTCTGTTTAATTTAACCATTTAATTAAGTAGAAATTTAGAAAAACAGTGGAATGTGGTCCATGTGGTTAGGAAGAGTGAAGAATTAAAGCCAGTCTGAACTGCTGGGGAAATCCCTCCAAATGCCAGCTTGCCCTGTGGTTGCGACGGCCTTGCATAGTAATACGGTAAATATGTGCTGAATAAGTTAATAACCGAATAAGTGACATCAGTTGGGCCCATGAGGTATATAATTATAAATGCCTCAGTAAAAGACGCCTTGTTGATTTTTTCCCATCTAAATAAATGTCCTTGCAGTTTATATTCTTTTCAAATATGAGCTACCAACACAGCTATCAATACTTAAATTGTCAATACAAACTTTTTTAAAAATGTCCATACAATAAATAAAAATGTCAATATCAGTGAAAAATGATAACCTCTAAATAGCTTATAAAGCCTTGGTTCTGGGACATTACATTGACATTTAAACTTCCTAAAGATTCACATCTCATTTGCAAAAAAATTTGGCACCTTTGTAAGACTGCAGCTGTAGTTTGAGGTGAGCCTGATTCAGTACAACCTGCACCGTTAGGACTAGGAGCAAAGAATAAGGCATGTATGTCTGTATAAAGATCACCGGTCCTTTGTTCTATGCTACCTCCTCTCTTCTTCTTCTGCACATCCACAATTCTGACTTCCTCAGAAACCCCAATGGCGACTCTCAGATGGCTGAGGGAATCCTGTGCCCAGCGGCCCACATTACAGCACAGTCAGTCCCCAGTCAGTGGGGAAAGTCCAGCAGCCTCATTCAGAGCTCCAGAGATGCTGGAGAAAAAGCCCACTCCCTGGGGATGATTATTTGGGTCACTGTGTGACGTTCTTTTCTATTCTCCAGTCTTAGAGTGCCTGAGAGTGCATGACGCATTACTGCCAATTAGTTTATTTCACCATCGTGCTCAGGACAGAGATCATTCACCGTGAAGGCTGTGCTACATGAAGGCTTATCATCTCCATACACTGTACAGGTCAGTGAAGGAGAAAGTCGGCAGCAACAATTCAGGAAATATGTGAAATAGTGGTGGGTGACATGGAAAAAATATAATAACACAATATTTCAAAAAATGTTCACAATATTTACTTTTTCTGATCTCTAATGAGTTGGATCAGACAAAAAAGTACCAGTGGTGCCACATTTAATCCAATTAAACAGGACCAATTATGCTCTCTTTGTAATGAAACATGCAGTTCATTGTTCTTCATGTGCTGACGATATCCACGATATGCTAAAAAAGGATATTGTGACATATTGTCATATAATTTATCACGATAATGATAAATACTGTCATACTGCCCAGTCCTAACGTGAAGCCAATATTACACCTACAAGATATGGACAAAATTTTACATGATTACATGATTCAAACACGTAAAACTGGTTGCACAATGGTACATCAATGAAGTTGCTTTCTTTCAGTTTACTTCCATTGTAAGAACTGTGCTGATACCATTAATGTAAGTGCACAGTTTTTCTTTTTAGTTTATATATTGCAGTTGTGATATGTCTTCTAATGCAATAAGAACCCACTTCTGAAGTCTTCATGCACAAGATTAAAGACTGATCTGCACTGAAAAAGGAATCCACTGATTTTACTTGATTCAAATGTCTATGTCATTTCCATTATTCCTGCAGGGCCAGGCGTGGATCTCGTAATGATTAGCTAATGTAACTGCTTCTTTTCCTAGTGAGAGGTCATTTATTTATAAAATATGTATGGAATTTTTTATACACAACATTTATTTTTACCACATGCAATGTGTTCTCCACACGGGCAACACACATCTACATTAATTGGAGTTTTTTGGGGGAGAACCTTTTCTAGCCATGCTACATCCATGGGCTAACAACAGGCTTGCTGTCTGTTGGACAGTGCTGAAGGGCGCACCATCATCCTCTGTTTGAGCTCCAGTTTCATAAGCCGCTGGATTAGTTTAGGAATTTTGCTCCCATCATAGCAAGTCTACACTCCCACTCACATTTAGCCCAAAGCTTTTCATGGTTGTCCCAAGACCACCCCACACATGAATACATGACTCACATATATTTTGTCTTTCAGTATGTTTACTTTTGGTCATAAGTGTGTTGCCATAATATTTGTTGCCTGAAACCCCTCCTTCTTCCAATCTAACACCCTATAAATTCACATCCTCACCTTCCGTTCCTGTGACAAAGGATTTGCTATCCCCATCACCACCCCATCTCCTTCTTGTACCTCAGTCCTACATCAGTCCTCCTACAGCTATTCTCTCTCAGAATTCTCCCTTCTCCCTCAATCAGTCTTCCGTCATACTACCACCATGTTGAAGGCATGGTCTGAACTCTCAAATACAAATTAAGGCCCCAGTTTATTTGGAAGGCCCTCGATAGATACTCTACAGATTCAAAGTATACGGTTAAGGACAATTAAAGTGAATTTAATAGATATTTAGTTTAATGCATAGGGCTGGAGGCTTACCTGTTTAGGTAACAGCACTGGTGTTGCACAAACATTTAGCAGCACACAAAGCAACACATTTGAAAACATTATTGAAATGTATAATTATTAAAAGCTAATTAGGGAAATCAGTAGGTTTTTGTGTTGGGTGAGTAATGGAGGCTGCCTCTTCAGATGAGCTGATGAATTAACAGAGCTAACAGGTGCAACACTGGATGCTGAAGACGTCAGTGCCAGTGCTCTAATGAATTCCTACACTGTTGAAATGTCCTACCACACTGCATATTTATGGGTACCTCCCAACATAAAACTGTAGGTGGGATCTTTTGATAGCCTAAATAACTTTAACAGAAAAAAACTATAGGTATAATATTTTGACCGTTTAAAATCACCTCATCAGAGGGTTCATAATAACTGTATAACACACTTGAAGTAAGGCTGAATTAACATTAAAAACATTAGAAAAAAACAAAGTTAAAACTAAGTTACTACACTATACTATTGATATGGGCGTGCATAGTAGGGCCTTTCTGCCTTCTCAGTCACTTCCTTAATAATGTGTTCTTGGCAATGAACTGGTTACGGCACTTACGTTTTGTAGTAGCAACATATTATGTACTTGCAAATACTAGTGAACCATATTTTACTATATTGTTACACTTGACATCAGTTTTTCACTTGTTTGTCTGTATATTTACGGTTTGTGTGAAAAAATTAAACAAACACCTGAACAATGATTTTAGTATTCAAATACTGGTACTTCTAAATTGTCAACCGACTACTCAAGTACCCCCACATGCACATTCCTAGCGTGTGCATAGTTCACTTATTCTCCTGTTAAACAGATGGTACTAAATACTTAAATCCTGTCAAAAACATCAGCACATCAGGTAATGACAGAAGACATTAAGGGTTAAAC
>JAILXH010188013.1:17525-29435 GCA_023558415.1 Piaractus mesopotamicus | reverse complement strand
ACACACACACACACACACACACACACACACACATTTATATAGTTGCTGTCGGGACAGAACCTCATATTTAGAAAATGGTAACTCTACAGGAGAAGGAACATTTTTAACTTTAGATAATGGTGACACAAGGGACTGTCTTTGTATGGTATCAACTGAAATAGCACATTTTCATCTGTTTGGGAAAGTGTTAAGGGAGAGAATAATAGTTTGCCAAGGGTATCTAATTGGCAGGCGCCAGCCCTGTGTATGCTGGTCTTTAAGTGGTCGACTTACTGGGAGTTTTCTTTGGGAGCAGAGGCTCACAGATCTCTCTAAAACAAACATCTTGCTGTACTTTATACGTTCTTTTGTACCTGTGAATCAAAACAGAGAAATTCATCATAGAGTGGCTCAAATGAAGAACAGAACAATAGAGCAAAACTGTAATATTAGAATAGAAATTTCTGCATCCGTGTCTTGTGAACTAAGAATTCATAACTAAACATAAAGGACCTAAACAGCATTAATGCAAAGAGCACTGCACTTCTCTCTGCAAGAAGAAAAGCACTCACAGATAATGGCAGACTCCGTCCTCCCAAACGGGCACACTCTTCGTTTCAGAGTAGAGGCGAGTGCATGGGTGCGGTATTCGCTGACAATCTACAGACAACATAAATTTAGTTTTGAAAAAGAGAAAGAGATAGAAAGAGAGATTAATCAATTTACATATGAAACACATAGTACAAATAGAAGAAAGACTGGCAGATAGTAGCAAGATTTTTGGAACACAGATCCTCACACTATACTGAAGCCTTGACTGAGGAATGTGATATATAAACTAGATAACAAAGCTGAGCCGAATGGCGAGGAGTAAGAGTTAGCCAACCCCAATTTGGAAATCTGGCTCGGGCTGAGTGTCTCATGAGTGTCTTATGACTAAGAGACAGAGGGTGGGCATACCTTTTACAACAAAACTAAAGCTATTATTAGAAAAAGTAAGAGCACAAAGCTTTTTGTTCCTGAGGTAAAGGTTGGGGTTTGATCAGGTGGTGTACTGCAGCATTGGCATACAAACTGAAGCACAGAACCTTTATCTCCAAAATAGTAACTTTACAAGGGAAGGCAAAGATGTTCTTAAAGTCCCAAGAAAAAACAGAGTGTGAATTATTAAAAACATTTGCATGATGCTAAAATTGAATGTTGGCCACTTCTGGCAAACACATGGCGCTGCTAGTCCACCCTTGGCACTTGCAAACTGCATATGAGTCAAACGTGTCCCACATTAAAACATATTTTTTTGCAAAACAGATCTGGGCCACTTCTGGCAGAGATATGGCAATATTCGGGCCTATGTAGCATTTTTAGCTGACTGATAATATTTGGCAGTCCAACACAATCTGTCTCAACTCTAGGAATACTATTTTAGTTTAAAACGATTCATGGTTGACAAAGGTTTGCAGTCATTGAACAAAATGGTGCCAAAGATCTGCCACTTGCATTTGGACAGAGTCATTGCCATCTTTTCACAGCAGTGTGTTGCCCAGAAAAAAAAGTTAAATGTGGGCCAGAACTGGGCCACCACGCTTTTGCTAGCTAGGATATTAAACATGCTACAAAGTTTGAGTAAAAACATGACTGAAATATACTTAAAAAATGACTTAAAATGCTTATCAGAGTAGCGTCTGGGCGTGGCCCTAATATTCTGATGAGCACATGCGACTGGCAGCCCTCTTTCCATGGCTCCTAGCCTGCCACACCACTGAAGCAGAACTTCACAACAGCTCAAGCAAGGAGAGCTAAGTGAAACAGGCTTACAATGGTGGTGTAGACCTCACCGTATCCACGGCTCTCTAGACATTATCTGGCTTTTATATGTCTATGTCTTAAAGAAGGTAAGGCTCTTGTTCACTTTACTGCTTGAAGTGCATCCAGTGGATGCTGCCGTGGCTCATAGACCAAGCAAACAAATGAATGGATGTTCTTGACAGCTCAGTTACACTTGCTTTTGTTCCTCATTAGGTTTCCCGTGGTAAGCTTCTTTAACTTGAACAGAGAGAAGGAGGCCACTGGGGTCACAGTTTACAAGATGTGTAGGTGGGAATATCCAAATCAGCCTTGTGCCTGGTGAGGACCCTACTTACACAAACTCAACCCAAGTTAGCACTACCCATTTTGACAGAGGTGAACGTAGGCAAAATACATTGACCATTTGTTGGGCATTGAAAAGTTATTCACAGCACATACTTTGTCCATGAATACTGTGTGCTCACAAAAACATAACTGGTTAACTGCAAAGAGATTCTGGAGCATTTCTTTGGGTTAATTTATTATGAAATATTCACACAATTTAAGGGACAGCTGCTGTGTTCAAATGATGTAGAAAGAAAAGTAACAAAAAAAAAGAGAGAACCTTTTTTGTTTTTGGATAGTGGTGATTTGGAAATACCCCCTAAAAACAGAAATGCACACTTATACATATATGTTATGATACATGATGTTAGCTGGTTGTACTCACACAGCTCACACTGTCTGCCCTTGAAGCCAGCGGGGCAGTCACAGCTATGTGAGTCGCCGCTCTGTACACAGGTTCCTCCGTTCTGGCACGGCTGAGTCCTGCAGTCACGCGGAGATTCTGAAACACATAAGTTGTCGTCAGCATTGCTAACATACCACACTAATGGAAAAAAATCACACTAAAGGAAAGATAATACAATTTATTTCCACTGCATAGCAACGCACACAAATTTACCAAAGGCAGGTATTAATGCCTATTTTATTCAAACATTGGTTGCAAATCAAACATGGATATACACTTGGAAATATATGCATAATACACAGTATAGTCAACAGCCCTCTTCTCTCACCCCGCTAATTACTTTCTTTTATTTGTACAGTCTTTACAGGGTGTTTGACTTTATCAGTTCTGTCACCGTCTAACCCTTCATCAGTGGTCAATTTATTTATTTATTTTTCGATTGGCGGATTATTCTGAATTCATTTAGAATATAATATTATGACCTTTTTCACCAGCCCTCAGATATCATCTTAGAGTGTATAGAATAAACACAAATAAACATAAATGCAGTTTAAAAAAAAGAAGTTGTGTTTTTTGTTTCATGGATTATTGCTAAGTTGCATGTCGGACAGTGAAACTGTCACTTCACTATATGCTTTTCTGGTTTTTGCCTTTGCTTGTATTGTGTGTATTTTTGTGCATGTAAACAATCTGCAAAGTTACAAAGCCCAAAGTGTACACCAGAGGGAGTAACTCTCTCCCATAGAAACCACTTTTCTCAGCTGCCCGAAACGCCTTGTTGGAATTCCAGCCCTTTCCCTTTGTTACAAAATGAGGAAATCTTATAACACAATCCTTATTGCCCGCCTACCGGCAAGCTTGGTACACCCTCACACAACATACAGCAAGTTTTGGTAAGAGTTTGTTCAGTTTTCTAGCCTTCAAGAAGATGCTGTGTTCTGCGTTATCAGGGGAAATCTTTGTATGCTCTACCAAAGGTAGAACAACAAAGAAGACAGTGGTTGCAATTTGCGTAGGGACGGAACTTGTAATAGGACTTTCAACTGCCTAGGCAGTTCACCAATCAGAACAACGTGGCGAGCTGACCAAACAAATCAGTGGGCTCATTAGGAGGAGAGCTTAAAGACACAGGAGCCCTAACAGAGCGTTTCAGACAGAGGGTGAATTGAGATGTACAGTATGAGAAAAATAACATGTTTTCGGAACACTGAAGCATGTAAATCTATAGTAGGCCCCAAAAATTAAATTATGAACATGAAAATGAGCATAATATGTCACCTTTAACTCAGAAACCACATAAGCAGTTCTATTTGAGATTATTCAGTTTGCGAGAACTGTGCAATGATTTAGGCATGCAGTTTGTGTGATGCTAATTGGAGGAGTATAAGCTTCCATTATGTGTTAACTACATTAAGCGTCAGCAAAACCGAAAGAGCGAACATCAGACACCAGGCATGTCTTGGCTGATCAAAGGGGAAAATTGTGCAAATTGTGCAAATCATTCTTTAAACCATATTAAAGAACTCTCTCGAATAAAAGTCACAGATGACCACAGCCCTGCCGTGGTGACCGTCATGCAGCCGTACTTTGACGCTATAAAAGGAAAGCGTGAGCCAGACTCAGCTGGGAGCAATTAGAGAGTGAAAATACCACCTACAGTATCAGAGCACAATCTGCCCTGGCCTTAACCTACCCTGAAGAGAGCCACTGCTGTTTCTTATGATAATAACACCCACCAGTTTTCCGCCTTGTCACTTCTTCAGGGATCTCCAGAGCCAGGCTGATTTTATTGGTCGTTTCCTCCATTCTCTCTAATTTGATTGGAGGTTCAGGTTCTGCATGAGAGGGCAGTGCGGAAAGTGAATAAGGGAGTTACCTAGTGAACTTTAGTTCAAGTAGCCAGATAAAGCAGACAATTAAAATGACTGCATGCATCCTTAGTACGTCATAATGCAAAAGTGGGAAGACAGGACGCTCTCATTCGATGTGAATCTACGTACAGTGATTCGAAGGTCAAGTTCTAAAAATCTAAATCAAATTCATGTTGTTTTTGCCACTCAAACAGCATGTCAAGAAGAATGTAAAGGCAAATCTGAGGTGCTGGGTAATATCAAAACTCACTTGTGCGGTGGCGAATGGTTTTGCGAGGTAAGTTGGTGAATTTGGCCGTTATCCTCCCCCTGCCATCGATCAGCTCTGTGTATCTGTGAGAGGTCACAACAAACAAATTATACAAATAACATGAAAAACAAATGAAAATGCATGCATTAGCAGTGGTCCAAGAATTGCAAAAACAGTCACATGCAAAAGTTTGGGCACCCCTGATCAAATTACATAATTACGTAAATCAAATTGTAAATTTCAACTAAATCAAATAA
Organism: Piaractus mesopotamicus; assembly: GCA_023558415.1. Classification (NCBI taxonomy): domain Eukaryota; kingdom Metazoa; phylum Chordata; class Actinopteri; order Characiformes; family Serrasalmidae; genus Piaractus; species Piaractus mesopotamicus. The sequence continues at coordinate 24,542 of JAILXH010188013.1, read as the reverse complement.
CATGAAAATAGGTTATCACATCCCATACAGAGAACACACTTCTGCACGTTGTAATGTAGAATTACTGTTAATTTGCTAACATACAAAACATAAAATGTGGCCTATGTAAAAGTTATGGCACATTTTTTATGTTAAAACCAGGAAAAATTATTAGAAATTGTGCATTAAAATGAAAAGTTTGCTCTCTGTGTTTAATTTGATCAAACTAAACGTTTGCATATGACTGTATTTCAGCTTTCCATTGTATACCAACCTAGGCAGTTCCTCTGAGAGTTCTCTGTCTTTATCAGTGCTCAAATCCTGTAGTTTGGTCCGGGGCACTGCGCGCCCACTGGGGGTGTCCCGGCCTCCCTGAGCTCTCTCGGCTTTTTTCTGCTCGTCCAGAGGTACTATCCAAAAGAAACGGCACACAATCACAGTAATGTTGTCTCGTGAATTACTATTAGTGTTCTGCAAGACTCACTGCATTATTACATTATTGTTCAAAAGTTTGGAATCAGTGTTTTTGATGTAAAACAAACTTGGTTGCAGAAGTAAACTGTATAAAAGGATCATAATATGCTAGTGATGTGTTTGAAATAATTAGTAGGGAGGAAACAAATAAAGAAAATTTAAATGTGTTCAGAAGGAGTTGGAGCTGTAGATGGTTCTAAAATGGCTAAGAAAGTTGTAGGGCATTAATAATGAAGCTGTAATAAAAAGAACGCCTCATAGCTCAAAGGTGGTGATCCAATTTCAAGGCAAATAACCTGGGGAAGAAGATATTTACAGCATAGTATTTATGATTATCTATCATCATTTTATAACTTTTGTTTCCCAAATACATAAAATACTGAAAAAAACTTTTAGTGTTTGATAATTAGTGCTGAGTTTGGAATCAGCACATCATTGCTTAAAAAATGATTGGCATTGGACAGATGTTTAGATTGGACCAGTGTTTCAAACATATATTTGATGAAGTATTATTGGACTCAGAATGTCACGGTGACGCTGGGCCTGCATCTTATTCAATTTACTGCATTTGTAACCCTACAAAATTAAACGTTACTTTTCTCTGTAATGCTAATCTAGGTGGATGTAGTTCCAATTACTATGTTTTTTAAACATTTATCAATCAGAATTAGCAGATATGAACATGGAAAATATAATATATCTGCACTGACCAACAACCCCCATATCAGAGAATCCCTATTTATAACATTGTAAACATTATTTTTGTATCTAAAATAAAACGTATTAATTGGCAAATGCAATCTAAGCACAGAACTTCAGTAATGCAGAAATATGACAATAAAATTAAATATCATCTCTGTCCTTGTCACATGCTGCACATGCAGAAAATAAATGCTGTTGTAGCATCTATACTGTCACACACGAGAAAAGCCATCACTGAAGCCATTTCTCCTGAGAGCAGGAGTAGTCTGTGTGAGTGGTTGGCTTTTTGTCTGTGACTCACGTGTGGTGAAGGCTAAGTGCTGGGCCACGCTGTGGATCTGCTCCTGTCCCGTGTTTTTCACAGCAGTCAGCGCGAGCCTGTAGTGCTGTCCTGGGCTCAGGTCCCGCAGGGTGTACGTCCCCAGGCCTCCGTCAGGCAGGTAGCGGCTCCGCGTGCTCAGGCCACGTGTGATGTTGACTACAAAGCCATCAGGGATGCTTCGAGGATGGCGGTCCCATGTGAACTGAGCCGAGGTGGTGGTCACGTGGGACAGAGAGAGGTTCTGCGGCGGCAAGGGTCCTGATACAGAAAGCATGGTTATAATATGGTTGTGTTGAAACCGTGCCCTACTCGCTAAACCAGTGTGCTGTTTGTAGCACAATATTCTCTGCCTCCCCTTTGTGTTTTTGTTGGATGATTTCAGTTAATGGCCGTGACCGTTATTTAAATTGTTGATGTATTTGAATTTCAATTAAGCATGCTCATGTGAAAAGGCAGTTGATAATAGGATGTAATTCTTTATTAGGGGCAGATTCTTTAAGCCCAGAAACAGGTGTTCAAAGTAATAACTGACTGAAGGATGCCTCATGTGGTGAACACGTTTGGCTTCGTCGACTTATCCTTGCAGGAGCTAAGATGCGAGGAAAGGATCCAAGGAAAGGAAACACGGACGAACAATTAAAGATCCACCCACTGGCTAACAGAGTTTAAATCTGCATTCTGTCTATATTCTATATATACCTTTAGAAAAGCATTCATTAGTATAGTTTTTTATAGTATAGAAGTATGTGGATGCAGCCAGTATTTCCCTAGAAGACATGGAATACCCATAATGTGTTGTATTTGGTTTGAAAATTCACATGCATGTGACTACTTATTTGAACCATGAATTCTGTTCCCTAAATCAGTGCTGTATATAGTGTAGACCAGTGCATCCCAAACTTTTTTAGAGTACTGAACTCCCTCTCACTCCTTTCACACACATAGATGTATACTGTTATGATGTATATGTAAGACAATCCACCTTAATATATGTATGTGTGTAAGACGCAATGACAACACACCAGATGTACACTCTCAGAAACAAAGAAATTAAACTCAGGTGATAACCTCAAGAATACATCTTCAAGACCTTTAGTTAGGAAACATAGTTGTACTATTAATGGTACACTTCTTATTACAAACTTTGACACAAATTTGTCCCTTTTCCCTGAGAAAGTGTGTGTAGGGTACCTTTAACAACAAATTTAAATATGGCATTTTTTCTGCTAATGTTTGTGCACAATTTCTATTTATTTGCTGAACATAACATGTTGGAAAAAAATAAAACATCAAATAGAAAATGCGCTATTACTTTTGCACAGGCCACATTTTATGCCCCCCCCCCCACTAATTTCAGCGAATAAACAGCAGTGAAATGTGCAGAAGTGTGTTCTCTGTAGAGGATATGAACTTATTTTATGTAGAAACACAACAAAGCATGCAATTTGACCAGAGGCACTTAAATGTTTGCACACAACTATGTATTGTAGGCAACGACATCTTGCCTACAGTTACTCACTGCAGCTCATCAGTTGCTGCACAATTTATCAGCCCTCAACTACCCCATCCAAAAGGACCACCACTGACCAGATATTATTTGGGTTGTGCACCATTCTCAGCACAGCGGTGACACGAACATGGTAGCAGTAGTATTAACAGTAGTGTGGTGCTGGTGCGAATGTGTCGGTGCCCATCCTTGACAGAAAGAAGCTTCTGTGTGTTGGCAGCAGAAAAACAGATAGAAGCTTACTCGTCCAGAAGCGCAGGGGTCCAGTGGAGTGGCTGGTGGAGGGCAGGTCCTCTGGGCGGACTCCACTCTGTGTCAGCACATCTGCAGTGTACATCTGACCTGGGAGCAGAGAGCTGTGGCACATACACAGCAAGACTCACACATCTTCATGCTTTTTCACTGCTTTTCAACTTTTCAATCATGCCTCAAGAGAGCCATCTAGTGGCCACAACAAGTGTTGCAGGTAGCGAAGCACCCCACTGATCATTAAGAAGCAGCGGCCAGGGGCATCCTCTCTCATGTGGATTTTCTCACTTAGCCAGCTAACTTAAGCCAAACTCAAGCCTCTCCAAAAGGTTTACCATATTTTATCACATGACTGCTGGATTGGTCTCTTTGGGATAAAGATGACAAGTTTACTGAGAAATTGTACTTTGTGAAAAAGCCCCCCTCATTGTTATGCACATGTTGTGTGCTGGCTGCAGACTTGCTGACCTGAAGGTGTACTCTGTGACGCTGGAGTTGAGGATGGCCGTGCGTGGGCCGCTCCCGTCCGAGGGTAGCAGAGACACTCGCAGCAGGCTGACAGCAGCATGGCGGCCGGCCGGAACAAGCCAGCGCAGCCAGACCTGCGAGGAGGAAACATTCACCACCTGAAGCTGCTCCACCTTCCGCGGCCCTGAAACGCAAGAAATGGGGACAGTGAACATACAAGCAAACCACAAGGATTTGTTATGAGGGGTTTCACAGCTACACACTTACACTAGTCCTCTAGTTAGTAAAAAAGTAGACTAGGCTGCTTAGGATGTCCAAACGTTCAGGCTTATGAAATATCCTGACTACTCTTTTAATTGGCTTCATATTTCAGTTCTAAAATCAAACACCTGACTATTTCACTGACTAGTTGACAGCGGCCCACCCAACGAAATTGTATTGATGTATTTAATTAATGTGGAAACTTTTTCAATGTGTATATATTAGTCAGTTTATGTGCTGAGTCCAGTTCTATGTAAAATCCTTCTTTAAACCCTACACACACACAGAGAAGTGATGGAGGTAAAAGTGGGGGCTCTCACTGGTGCGTATGAGGGCGAAAGCAGGCTGGCTGATGTCGTTGCTGTTGGTGTTGCGTTTGACGGAGAAGGTGGAGATGTTGTAGAGCTGTCCCGGGCTCAGGCCCTGCAGCACGTAGGTGGAGTGCTGCCTCTCCAGGAAGTCGGTTTTCCGCGGACCCCTTCCAATTGGCGCGTAAGCGACGGCAAAGCCGCTGATGAGGTTCTGGGTGATGTCGGACTGATCCCAGCGCAGCTCCACCTCACTCTCCTGCACCCTCAGTACACGCAGGCCAGACGGAGGCAGCAGGTCTGAGGAAATGGAGGATACTGCACATTATTGTGCATCCTGACTTTAAAGCAGAAAGCATTGAAAAAGAGCATCAGAGAGATTTCACATAGCTACAGCGGTCAAGTTATTTGGAAAACAGACAAGAAATATGTCTATTATTTTTACACATATACATCCAATAATGACTCATAGAATCTAGATTTACATATTGTAAACAAGACAGAATGTATTTTTGGATTTTTTATTCAATATGTCTGATATTTTGAGACAAACAAGAGGATATCAAATGCGACACTCAAGCCAAATTGAAAAACGTACCCATTGCTTCATCTGTTGTGAACATTCCCACTCATTTCCTATAGTGGTGCCACAACAGTCTCTAGAGCAGGGGTGTCAAATTCAACCACTAAAAGGGCCATATTAAAAAATCTCAGCAAATCCGTGGGCCAGCTGTGTTTTTTTTTTCATTTTCACTTAACGTTTCGCCATGACCAAAACAGGCCAATGTTTATTCAAAATATGCCAAAATTGCAACAGCAAAATAGACACTGAATACTTATTCAAAAATAATTCTAAATAAAAATAAATTGTTTTTAAAAACTGCCTATTTGCTTGAACTAGACACCAGGCATCTTTTCTTTTTGGGTAACCGCTGGCCCATAGATTGTTTTGGAGGAAGGGAGTCAGAAAGCACACTATGCTGCAGTGCATGCTGGTGATTGTAGTGCATCTCAGTGTGAAATGGACTAATAAGAATAGAAAATGTAAATAATTTCGCAGGCCGAATAGGACCGTGTCACGGCACTAGCAAAACCCCCTTGCAATGATATATCTTGAAGGCTTTGGGGTGTATTCTGTAAACTGTGTATTCTGTTGGCAGAAGGATTCAATACTGCACTACAAAATACTATATTACACTACAAATTATATTAAATGTTAGTTTTAGGGTAGAAAGCCCTTTATGTTTTTCAATTATCTGCCTCAAGATTTGGCCACCACTTCTTAAAGTAAACCATTTTTGAACATTAATTAACATTAAATATAATATTAAATACAACATTAATTCATTCTCTGTTATGCAGCTCAATTATTCAGAGAATTATTCTGCAGAATTATCTCTTTGCATGAATGTCTGTTTAACAGCTTCTTACTGCATATTTAAATCTGTGTGTAGAGTTCTAGCATCATACACTCATACACATAAAGGTGCCAAAAAAGGTTCTTCACACAATGCCATAGAACACAGGTTCTCAACCCTGGTCCTGGAGAACCCCGTGGCCTGCACATTTTACTGCTTTCTTACTGCAATACTCCCACTTCATGGATGGTTCTCGTCAATGAAATGTGTGAGTCTGAAAGACCCTTTTCAGAATTTAAGGAACCCCCACGTAATGTAAAAGTTTTAGGAAGAACCTTTAAATTGGTGTGGAACCTTTACATTATGAGAAGGTTTTTTAAACCTTTAAAAAGGTTCTTCACATTCACAAATCTCTTTTTCAACTATGGTTCTTTAGGCACTCAGAAGGGGTTCTTCTATAATGTCAAATAACCATTTGTGGCTCCTTTTCTTAAGAGTGTATTAAAAAGATTTTATACATATATCCACAGCAAAATTGGTTTTATATTGTTGGACAAAAAAAACAACTCTCCCAAACTTTGTTGGCCCACCAGTCTCAAGGACAAGCTGAACACTGAACATGTGCAACAGAAACATTTTTTAAAAGACTTAAATTTTACACCACTGCCAAATTTCCAGTCAATGCTGAGTTGGATGTACCAGTGAACCCACTTTGTTGTTATTAGATCTGCCACAGAGTCAGTTTAGTGCAGGAAGTCTGAAATCATTTCAGCTTTAATTAAATGGACCTGCACCCAGAGGAGCATGACTTAATTATGAACTGTACCTCTCTCACAGTCCCGGCCTGTGTGTCCCACCCTGCAGGCGCAGCTGTAATTTCCTCTCCTGTCACTGCGACAGAACCCTCGGTTCCCACACGGCTGTAATACACATGGGTTCTCCACTAGAGGGCGATAAAAGATCTGTCTTACAATGTTTCACAGTCTCTTACTCTTGCATCAGAGACTTGACCTCAAACTCTTTACTACATGCTAATGATTATAATTCAGTAATTTCATGGAAAACAATGCTGTCTGAGTTATTCTTGATTTATAGGAGTGAGGAATGCAAGTCTGGTCACAGTATTTGGAAGTGGTGATCAACGTACAAGTCTGGCAGCGATCCCCAGTGTAGCCGTCTTTACACACACACAGGTGGCTCCTCCTGTAGCCTCGACACACACCACCATTCAGACAGGGGTTTGACTCACATCCGTCCTGCTCTATAGATAAAACACAGTGATTTCAGCAGGTTCACATCAGTACCGTGAATGAGAGACTGATATCACACTGTCAGGTTACTGGTTAACATTATAAATTAGCACCAGCTAACAAAGTTAGCAGGCACCAT
>JAILXH010188013.1:4540-14616 GCA_023558415.1 Piaractus mesopotamicus | reverse complement strand
GGTGCTTGGACCCCGATGATCGCCACTTGCGAGGCAATTTGCAGACAATCGTGTTACGACATTACACAGAAATCAATTTCAGACAAAAGGCCGATTGTCTTGACTGTATTGAATTGAATGAAATGAATGAATGAGTGGTCGTTTTGCACCCATACTTCTACAATTATTGAAGAAAGATTTTATGTACATGAAAATGAAACCAACAGTGCAAGACACTTCTTCCATTAAGGGTGTGGTTCCACTTATCAGTACCATTAAGGCATCCATTTCCAGTAGCCTTAGCTAAGTTAGTGTTGTACAGCAGCACTCCTGCTACATGGTCTACATGATTATCTGACGAAAACATAGCTGCGCAGCACACAATCCTGAAAAGAATGGTAAACGAAGAGTGGACGAAAGGTCAGCAGGCTGTAGTTACCTGTTTGACAGCGTTGGCCAGTAAACCCAGACTCACACTCGCAAAGAAAGGAGGCCACTCTGTCTCGACACGTGCCTCCATTCAAACACGGCTGAGACAAGCACTCGTTTATTTCTGAGGAGAAAAAATGGAGAGTAAAATCAACCGCCCCACATAAATAAACCATCCCTGAGCAACAAAAATCTGCTAAAAGTGTAACGATTGAAATATGGGCAGCTTTGTGAAACAGAGATAACTGCTGATGAAAATGCTTGTAGGTATCTTTCAGAGAAACTCATCCCAGAAAAACGAAGTCCATTATAAACACACATCTCGAGGCGAACAGAAAATTGATACTGAAGGAATTTTTCATGAAAACACAGATTACAGTAAATCAGGCATTGGGTGACAAGCTCTGCCCTATTCTCATGGCAACAAGAAAACTGTATATCGACAAATCAAACCGGCCATTTGGCTGCTACATCCTCTCATTGGCTCACAGCATGTAGCACTAAATACATTGGTTTTTATTTTTACTGTGGTGGGGATGATGTACTATCCACATTCATTCCTGATGTTATGTTGCCAAAGCGGCTGCATAGTTTATGACCTGTGGAGAGACCGCAGACTGGTGGTGTGTGTTTGGGAGCACTAAACTGTACGCCGTGCCCCCAAAGGCCCCAATATGGACTTACTGCTGGTGCACCTACACAGCATCCGAGCTTAAAGTCTAGGGTTTAAACATGTTTGTCCTCCGTGGCATTTGTTTACAAATGTTTTTCCATGTTTCCTGTGTTTAGTAGCCTTGCTTGTGTCTTGTGTCCTTGTTTCTTCTTTGCAACAGCCTACAGCTAGCTTCCACATTTGGAATACTGGAGTCGTTTGGAAACACTGGCGTTTGTTGGGCAAACCCTGGCCGCTGAAAGATTTAGCTAAGGTTCCACTAACCTTCACAGACAGGGGGCTGACTCCAGGAGCCCTGGCTGCTGCAGATGCTCTGGGTGGCCCTGGGAACGGGTGTGTATCCTGGGTGACACGCGTACAGAGCCATGGAGCCTGGGCTGGTGGAGGAGAACTGCACCTCTGCATGCTTCACCTTAGCAGGGGGACCACAGTCTTTACCTGTAGTAAAGAGCCAGTAAAGCCAATACGACTTATTAGGGCATTTTCCTGGACATGGATTAAGCCAAGTCCTGCATTAAAGTGCACCACTGGAAGTCAGAGATTACCAGTTTTTTACCTATTTTATTGCTTTTCTGCCATTATTATCAGTAGCTAGTGCTGCAGGAACTATATGACAGTCTGTAAAGAGTAAAATGTTAAAACAGGCAGATTATGTGGACAGTACGGCGCTGACATGCGCTGAGAAAAGCAGTCTCTAGTGTTGAATTCTCCCCCTCGGTGGGGGCCATCGTAAAAATGCGTTCCCACCAGCAGTGAACTCAAGCAGGGGTCAATAGAGCGTGGTTCAGTTGTTTGGTGAGGACCTAAATACGTGTGGAGTTTTCAGACATCAAACGGACCACCCTAAGAAAAAGCTTGATCCACATCAAACAAGGAGGGTATGACCGCGACCTTAGGATAGCAAGGTAGCAGTGAGAAATTCAAACTGATATTTATTAAATTCAGCGTTAGTTTGTGTATCACAGTAAAAACATTTTTGCCAGATTAGTGAGCTGCAGCTCCTCTCACTGAGCATTAACTCACTCAGGCTTCACTGTTTGGGAAATGTCCCACCGTCAAGTGAAACAGAATCTTCGATTAGTTCTACTAATGAGTTTGACTCTCTCTCCGTTCGTGTCTATTGGTCAGTGCTCTGTGTAGATTAATATCTTTATGATGTAAGTGTCCTGAACTCATTCAGAAAGTGGTGGGTCAAATTCCCGCTTGTAGTGCACATATATGTAACATATTCTTTATTATGTATGTTACATTTGTACTATGAACTATACAGTAAATCTGTCAGTTAGCTCTCAGTGGAGGGCTCTACTTTACTCATACCAAATAATCCTCATTTGGCATCAACAGAATCATCATCATTCATAAAAAAAAAACAGAACAATTACAAAAACTGAGCAGCTACTTTGTCTTTTTCAAACAGCAATGGAACATGACATAAAAGTTATGGCTTTTCCCTGAAACGTAAAGAATCAGCAGGTCTCGTTTTATATTTATCCACAAGACCTGAGCGTTCGGAGCTCTGCGCAGGTCCATAAATAGAAAGAAGCTGTAAAAACATCCACATTGTGAAATGTTTTATTTTTAGGTAATATGGGGCTGATATTTCATTCTGCGAGAGTGGAACCGGCAGCACACGAATTCAACCCCACCTAGGGGAAACCAAAAGATCCAGTGGTAGTGTGGAACCGTGGCACTGTCAAGAGTTATAACCACAATCCAGAATGAGTATCAGATTTAAAGAAGACTTCATCCGGCTCTCTCTCAGGGGAGGAGAGTCACAGCCAAGCTCTTCAGGAGCAACTGGCATCCGTTACTTCTTCCTGGCATCACCTGAATGAAGATAAATGTCTTATGTTCTCTAGCTAACTTGCCTATTGGCTGCACTTAAGGGGATGGATTTTAGCTGTTTAATGTGAAAAGTATCATATGATATTGACTCCATATCACTGAATTTCTGGGGAGCTTCTAATGAAAGACAAGTGATTAGATTACCATCCAAAGCTGGGTTGGCTGCTTTGCTGATCTCACAGTGTCTTCCCATGAAGGATCCAGAGCACTCACACTTGTACTTGCCGATGTAGTGAAAACACGTTCCTCCATTCATGCATGGACCTGAGGCACAGGGGTCTGGCTTCCCTACACACAAACACACAATCGAATCAAAGTTAATATGTGTTTAATGAGAGCAACAGTCAGTCAAATGTAACGTGTTTAGTACGTGCAACATGTATAGCTTTCTGTGTGTGGATTTAACCCCTTAAAATACCAGGCTTATGACATACTAAGGCTTATATTTCAGTTACTACACAGGCTACAATGAACAATGCAAAACTCACTTATAATAGAAGCAATTGGGCAGTTGGAGAAATCTGTGAATAAATGTTCAGACTATATAACACAAATTCAAAACCACAGCTATTACATCTCTAAGAATACAGGTCTTAGAATGAGACAGACCTGAAATAATGTGTTACCAAAGCTGCTGTTATGAAGTTTTATCCAATTTTCAAAACACTAGAGAAACAGAACAGAAAAGCAATTCCGGTTCAATGCAAAATCTGTCAGGAACCTATGAAAACTCCACCCACACCACAACACTGGTAATGTGATACTACAAATTCTTATCACTAAAACCTCTGGAAGAAGGAGTTAAACAGATTTACTGCTCAATATACAAAATTGGGGTTCAAAAAATATGTAAAAATACAGAGAAAATGGGACTCCTAACAACCATGCAAGACCTGGTAGACCACCAAACAGTCATCATCAGATAAACAGTACTTAGAACTTTCATCTTTGAGAGATCTGAATGAGTAGCTGTCAAGAATCCATTGTTGGATGGAGTTTGACTTTATAATTGGGTCATGAGAATCATGAGAATCAGAAAATGCAACTTCTACTTCTAAGACTGAACTTTGGAGGTGTGAAAAAACATCCCTGCAGAAAAAATGAAAGCATGTCCACTTAAAAGAATAGAAGCTGAAATAGAGGTAAATTGTAGCCAAAATACAAGCTATATTTAGCGAGAGTAATGAGAAGACAAGCTTCAGGTGAGCAGTCAGCCATTAAAGCTCAAGAGAGAGTGACCTCTGCAGGCGGGGAGGGGAATTTCTGTGCAAAGTTCTGTTAAATGTACGTTTTCTGCTTTTTTTTCATGACACTGAAAAATGAACAACTTGTACTTAAGGCCAACTTGATTAAAACAATATAAATGAAAGTCTCTGACTTCTGCACAGTGCTATATATTCATTGTTTATAACTCGAATATCTTAAATAGGCAGACTAACATGTATATTAGGTGCTAAGCTTAAGCAAGTGGAGTGACATGCTTGGAGACCATCAACTTGCTTGAGACCTAATAGTGAGTTCGCAAGCAATTACATTGTCTTTAATTTTTAGTCATATTTGTATTTGGGGTGGTTTTTTTTTGGCAGTGGGGCTCTAGTTACACCACTGTACAGTGTGTCAAGTCAACAGTTCTTATTTACAAGTACATGGAAACTTGAAACTATTATCCATTATTATCCACTGTATGCTCTGTGGCAGAGATTAGGTTAAGAAACACTGGTGAATTCCTTTAATGTATCATGCATAAGATGCTGAAGGTCATGCTTGAAAGTGGTGAGTTTGTAACCCAGCATTCCTCAAAATCTTGCAGTTTGATTGAAGTTTCAAGACAAGCATTACTGCAGGTTAGAATGCACAACTGCAGGTTTTGGTTTGTGCGTAGTAGGACTTTCCAATTCTACTCTATTGAAGAGTTATGGGACTCTGGAGATGTGGGGAAAGGAGTGTGTTAATATTTGTGTTTATTTGTGCAAGATTGAGCTTGTGTGAGTGTTCAGAGCAAATATTTGCATGTGCAGTTTGTGTGAATGTGGAGTTCAACATGTGTGAGAAGTCATTAATCATTACAGTAGCTCTGAGAAAGAACTACACAGCCTTTTTCGGGCTCATGTGCCAGGGTCATTTTTTCTCTATATGTGAAAAATCCAAGCCTTGAACAATCTCCAGCACATTGGATCATTCCACAAGGCCAAGCAGTTGCACAACTTTAATATGGGACAAAGTTGGGATAATGAGATTCCAAAGATGAAAAGCCACTTGGCTTTGAGGAGCTGATTTTCTTCATAGAGATTTTATGGCAGTGTGTGTGTGGAAGTGCAGTTCTCCAAACATGAACAAAAGCAGATTACACACTTCTTCCATTTGACCAGTGCATGGCTAGAGGAGGCTGAGAATGGGACTGTGTGGTCACTATAGAAAAGTGCTGCAAACACATAGGCTTGGATGTGCGGGCATTTAATCATGTTCTCCAGGACTCACAGGCTAAAAGAGAGCATTCATAAAGCAATATTTAGCAAAAATGTAATTCACACAACTTGCTCCCTACTCCAAATGCTGTCAGTCAACTGTGTCTGTAGTTTTGCTTCTTTAGTTTTGCACGGGATCTATGAGACTAATGTAAGTAACAAGTAATGGAAGCTCACACCCTACCAGTTAACTTGCTGATATGACACTGTCCAATTCTTACCAATTCACTGTGGTTTGAGGCAAGCATGTGATGATTTAGGCATGCAGTTTGCATGACTGATGGAATATAACTGTTCCTTACTTCTTAGCTGCATTAGCTAGAGCAAAATTAAAGAAGCTCAGATTTCAAAATATCGCTTTGAAGCAGTGGTCACCAACCCTGCCCCCTGGAGAATTACTTTCTGGCAGAGTTTAGTTTCAATCTGCATCTCATTCCAATGCTTCTTCCCCACATACCTAACACTACAGCATCTGATCCAGCGAATCAATGACTTCCAAAGAAGTATGGGGGTGGCACACTGTGGTTGGAAATAGATCCTGCAGGAAAGTATGTAGATCTCCAGGACTAAGATTGGTGGCCACTGCTTTAAAGGGATACCGGCAAAAATGAGAAATGTAAACATGTCTGTGCCTGTGGTGGTGCCTCTTTAGTTTCTAAAGTGATATTTCCCAGTTTTAAGACTAGGAAACCCACCTTCTGAAGACATCTCTTCAAGGTAGGAGGATCTTTTGAAAAACTACAAAAGCTTTTGGGGTGAATTTTTGAGGGCTGTTTGAAATGTTTCTTTCTTTTTCCACTAGCTGGCTAATGCAGAAGGAAGCCAGAGAGCTAACGTTACTCTGCTAGGAAGCTGAATATCTTACTGCAGTCATATAACTGCGGTGACTGTCTTCAAATCATCATTATAAAGAAGAGAATGATTTACAGAAGAAATGAACAGCGGAAATGACTCATCAAATGAAGAGGATAAAAATAAAAGCTAAAGTTAGCAAGGTACCTGCCTATCTAAATCCATTACCTCAGTTTGACTTCTTCTGTCTGGCTGAAAGAGTAAAAACTTGTCTCTGGCTTCCATTTCATGCTGAATAAAGATAGAATTGCTATTTTGTTTGACGGCCAAAGTGAATTACACTAATGTTAGCTTGGTTGTTGGTTATTAGCCTACAGGTCAGTGGCTTGGCTAGCAGTCAGGATTGGTTGACACCACAGGGATTCCCAATAGCTTTTTGATGTATTTGTATAAAGCATGCTGGGTACTGTAGTGAATGAACATTGCGAAACAAAAACATGAACACAACACAAAATTTTTAAATTCTGTCAAACTGGTGACGGTAAGGGACATGCTGTGCTATAGAACACTACATGACACAACAAATAACATATTAATCTCTGGTCTTAAGCTGAAATACCCCTTTGAGTCTGCAGTGGACTGGTTTAACACCTTACACCTTAATGGACACATTCTATGGGTCAGTCGCCCCTCAACACTCACCCACTTCGCAGTGTTTCCCTGTAAACCTGTAAGGACACACACAGCGGTAACTGCCGGCTTCTTCTTTACAGGAGCCTCCGTTTCGGCAAGGGCTAGAGGCACACATACTTAATCTGACTGAGGACAAAAAAAAGAGACACAAATCAAGGCTGCATGTATCACTAAGCATGTCAAAAGGGGGCCAAAAGAGCAAAAGGAATTGAGAACGCAGCATAAACATACCCACGGCAATTATTACCTATTTCACAGTGCTTCCCTCTGTAGCCGTGTTTGCAATCACAGGTATAGCCTCCATCACGTTCGGAGCAGTACCCTCCATTCTGACATGGCGACGAATCGCAGACCGATCGGGGCTGTACTGGAAAACACATACACCAACTTGACCACGTTCATCACACTGGGAGAGCTGCTGACTTTTATTTGAGCTTGTGGGAATGATTCAATCATCTGAATGTGCATGACAACATAGATCGTTTGACCCTTAATGGCAAAAGTGAAGCACTACCTTCATGTCACGTCACCAGACAAATAAATCACGTTTTAAATTTCACTGCCTGGAGTGTTTTGGAGGCATTTGCCACCCTAACAGACTGCCATGCGACGTGTTTACTGTCATGGAAATGGTGTGCGTCATGTGCTGTGTATGTAGGCCTCTCGCTCCAGTGCTTACCATAAGGGTAGGTGTCCTTGTGGTCAAAATCAACGCCAGTTTGGCAAGTGCAGAGATAGGTGCCACCGTACTCTAGACACGGGCCCCCATCTGGACATGGTCTGCTGTTACTGCATGGCGTCTGCGTTACTTCTGGAAAGCAAAGCCAGTGAGAGGGTCTCAAATACCAATGGCGCGTTACAGAGGCGTAAAAAAAAAAAAATCACTGACACATTGCGTTTTAGGAATGTTGAATCAGTGTGTGAGTTATGCAAGAAGGGAACTAAACCAGACTGTACATTCAGAGGACTGAGATTACAGGAATTTTGTTATTAAAAATCATGAATCATTTTGTTGTCTGCTCTCTTCCTGTAGTTCAAATGTATATAGTCATTATATACACTATATGGACAAAAGTATTGGGAGACCTACATAATGCACCTACAGGAGCTTGTATGATATTCCACTCTACATCCATAGGAATTAATATGAAGTTGGTCCACTCTTCTGAGAAGCTTTCTACAAGAAAGGAGCGGGAATTTTTGCCCATTCATCCGGGAAAGCATTTGTGAGGTCAGACACTGATGTTGGACAAGAGAGCCTGGCTCACAATCTCTACTCTAGCTCATCCCGAAGGTGTTCGATGGGGCTGAGGTCAGGGCTCTGTGCAGGCCAGACAAGTTCTTCCACACCAGACGCACCCAGCCATGCCTTTATGGACTTTGCTTTGTGCACTGGGACACAGACATGCTGACGCAGAAAAGGGCCTTCCCCAAACTGTTCCCTCAAAGTTGGAAGCATACAATTGTCCAAAATGTCTTGGTCTGCTGAAACATTAAGATTTCCCTTCACTGGAACCAAGAAGCCTAGGCCAACGCCTGAAAAACAAGCCCATAGCATTATCCCTCCTCCACCAAACGTTACAGTTGGCACAATGCAGTCAGGCAGGAAACTTTCTTCTGACATTCGCCAAACCAGGCTCGTCCATCAGACTGCCAGATAGAGAAGTATGATTTTTCACTCCACAGATCCAGAGTCCAGTGGTGGCGTGCTTTACACCACTCCATCCGACGCTTGGCAATAGGTTTGCTGATATAAGGCTTGCATGCAGCTGCTCAGCCATGGAAACCCATGCCATGAAGCTCCTGATGCACAGCTTTCGTGCTGATGTTAATCCCAGAGGAAGTTTGGAACTCTGCATTTATTGAGTCAGCAGAGCGTTGGCGAATTTTATGCACTATGCACCTCAGCACTCACCGACCCCACTTCGCAAATTTACGTGTTTTCCTTTTTCGTAGCTGAGTTGCTGTGGTTCCTAAACACTTCCACTTTTCAACAATACCACTCACAGTTGATCGTGGAATATGTAGGAGGGAATAAATTTCACAAACTGACTTGTTGCAATGGTAAAATCCTATTACAGTAACATGCTCGAATTCAGTGAGCTCTTTGGAACGACCCATTCTTTCACAAATGTTTGTAAAGGCAGACTGCATGGCTAAGTGCTTGAGTTTACACATGTGGCAATGGGACTGAATTAAACACCTGAATTTACTGATTAAGAGATGTGTCCCAATACTTTTGTCTATATAGTGTATTATGCAGTGGGCAGAGTGATGTACTTAAAGTCTTCACACTGGCTCACTGAGAAATGTTGTTCTTAAACTGTTGGATTATTTGCTGACACATTTTTGGGGTCTTGAAATATTCATGCTCATAAAAGATTGGGCTTTCCTGGATGCTCCAATGATATGCAAGCAAGATTGCATCACTAATTTAAGATGGTTTTTGAGCATTTCTAGTGATTCCTAGTCTTAAATTTGCTTCTGTCCCAACTGAGCGTATTATTACAAAACCAATGATTTGTTTTCATTCTGTTTTCAGTTTTTTAAATACAGATCAAAGGGGATTTACAAATTGCTGCTTTGTTTTTATTTGCATTTCACACACTGTCCCAACTTTTTTGGAATTGAGGTTTGTATTTTGCAGGCTAATACATGACAAATTTGGGATAGGAAGAAAGCTTTTTTTCTCAACACGTTTCTGCAAAACTGATCAAGATTTACTGAAAAGGCATGTATTTGCTTTGTACTGCAGTGAAGGCATACCAAACTGACAGAAGAGTCCAGTAAAGCCTGTTGGACACTCACAGGTGCCATTCACATCAACGCAAACACCTCCATTCTGGCATGGACACTCCTCTACAAGGAAAGAGAGAGAGAGAGGGGTTCAGAGAGGTAGAAGGAGGGAGACTCATGAGTTGTGCAGGCTCGCTGTTGGCCTGAAGGAGGTCACTGTAGTTTTTACTGTGCTGGAGAAGTAAACATTCTAACTATCCTAAAACATGTTGCGCTCTTTCCGCATTAGTCAAAGTGGCACCAAGTGTAAATACAGAGGAAGCACATGTGTGGGAATGGAGATTTGTCTGTGTGTGTAGTGTAACGCAATGCGGGGGGGAGGGATTTTTTTTTTTTTTTCATTCTAAACTTTTCTCCTGGGTCACTCTTTTCCACGTCTTTTCCCACACAGTTCATGCATTGCT
>JAILXH010188002.1:11641-25538 GCA_023558415.1 Piaractus mesopotamicus | reverse complement strand
TATTATCAGCTGGATTCGTTTTTTTTTTTTTTTTTTTTGGCACTGTGCTGTGACCACCATTGTGTTACAAAAATATACCTTTTGACATAATTTGAGAACTCCATAATGCCAAAAATTCATGTTGAATGGACCAGTACAAATATTTCATAATTACTTGGAAAAAAATCCTGTTAAGAAGTAGAGTTAAGAAGGTTTTTCCTCTACCTGTAAAGTAAAACTATTTTGGAAATACAAAGTTTTGTCTGACACTGAGAGTTTTCAACATAATGATCACTGGACCTTCACTGGGAGAAAACAGCAGCAAAAACTAAACTTGAAACTCTAATTGTGGTGACTGCATGATCCTTCCATCATTGTTCATGTAACACTCCATAACTAAACTTCATGCACGTTTGACTGGGCTTGCTGCAAGTGTCGGGTGTAAAAGGCTACACTGATAACACAGGGGTGCTATGGAAGCAGCAGCAGTGCAGAAACAGTGCTTCCCGCTTCTGAGAAATAGAAAATCAAAAAGTATGCCTTGGTCCACTTTCTTCGTGGCCCACTCGTCCCCACATTATGAACCACCAGTGGATCGCCGCATATAGTTTGTAAATCACTGCTTTAAGTTACTGAGTGCTTAAAGTCAACATGAGTTAGAAATGATAACATTTTCCTGCTGAACCGTTTGCTTCCAGAATTTGCTGGAATTCATTAAATACATTCTTCCCTGTATCAGTGCAGGGTTACCCCTGCCACTGGCTGCAACACAAGCCTGAAGTGTGATCAATCCACTACAGTATTAAACAGTTGGAGAGGTTTTCTTTGTGAAATTCTGCACCCTTTTTTCTCCAAACATATCTTTTGCTCATTGCGGTCAAAAAGTTCTGTTTTAACTTCAACAGTCCACAGAACTTGTTTCTAAAATGCATCAGGCTTGTTTGAATGGTCTTTTGCAAATTTCTGGCACTGAATTTTGTGGTGAGAATGCAGGAAAAGCTTTCTTCTGATGACTCTTCCATGAAGGTCACATTTGTGCAGGTGCCACTACACAGTACAACAGTGCTCCACCACTGCTGATTGTTTTTTGCAGTCAGATGGGGTTTTTAATTTGCCTTTGTAGCAATCTTACAAGCAGTTTTCTTGGAAAGTTTTCTAGACCTTAACTTGACCTCCACTTTTCCTGTGGACTAAGGAAACAGCTACCTGAAAACACTTTGCTATCCTGTGATAGTCTTCTCCTGCTAATTTTTAAATCTCTTGGGGTGCCCAAACTTTTGCATGCTGCTTGTTTTCTTTTTTTTACTCTTAAATTGTACAAAGCAAAAATAATACACAAATATTGCTTAAAATGTTGAAATAAATGTTTCATCTTTAACTATATGCCTTTTGAAAATCAGTTTATGTTCTACACACTTACCCATTCATAGTAACAGAAATTTTGACCAGGGGTTCCAAAACTACATGCTACAGTAACTGTGTGTAATATTTTGATGTGATTAATTGCATAAGGAGTGTTCTGATCATATTTCTCTATTTAATCTCATGAGAATGAATGGAAGGTTTGCAACTTGAATTCACATTTCAAGTATAGAAGCTGTCCTGAGATGATGGTGGGGTACATTTCGATCAATGGTCAGCTCTGGAGACAGTCACATTCCTGGATTACTAAAGTGGTTTTAAAGTGGGATGGCAGAATCTGGGCTGAGAGGATCTTCGTGAAGCAAAAAGAAAGCAAATACCTTGTTGCCAACTTGAAATTGTCCAGCCATCATGTATGTAGACTTCGGGTTCATTCATCATTACAGACATTGGATTTACTTTATCTGTGCCTCTAGATAACTGGATAAGATCCAGCTAATGTGGTTGGTTCAAAAGACATTGGCTTGAAGTAGATTTATTTGGGGGAAAATATCTGATTGTGATTTTTTTGCTCAATATTATGACTGATTTAGATTGTGATTGTTTTCTATAAATTAAGGCCCAGGCCTGTGTAGATTAGCTTATCATCATTTTTTAGCTTGAGACTTAAACACTGAACATGCTGTTTCAGACTAGCACGTAGTTGTGGTTGTGTTATACACAGCACATGGGTTGTTGATTGCTTCTGATTGGTCTGACTCATCTACAGGTTGTTCACAAGCTCTGTGATGTTAGGATAAAACGTGAAACTTGCTTAGACAACACTGTTGACAATGTAGGTTATAATAAAACTTGCAGCTTTTTTGATTTCAAAATTGCACTTTTCCGAATTGTAAAATTATTCCTCACAGTCTAAAACTCTTGACAGATTCATTGTTGAGAAAAGTAAGAGTCACAGCCTTTTTTAGGCTGGCTACTATATGTGGCACTATTACACCTTGAGTGACATGATATAGCTACATAGCTGTCTTGTTGGACACAGTGCACAAGTCAGTCTGACATTTCTGTTGACATTTTGACAGCTAACATCAATTACCTTCCTTCATTCTCAGCCCCAAAACTCAACAGAGAATCTCTTGTGGATGTCTTTTTATATTGTTGTGCTGCAATCAAAAACTAAAACTGAGAATGAAAGATGTTGTGTGTTGTGCCGTATATAATGTTTTTTGAATAATGGCAATTTAATGGCTAAGGACAAATAAACAAGTTCCTGAATGGTGAATGGGTAAATCCTGTGGCACAGACAGCAGCGAACTCATTGTTAATGGATTGTTTTCAGTGAACCTGCCCTTTAGGCTTCAGAAGTAGACGTATCTTTCACATATCCTAAGAAAGGGAACTTGCTGCTGTTTTGTTGTTAGATTAAAACCTAAGGAACCAGGAATCAAGGCTTTCTGTAAACAGCAGCTCACTCACTAAAACACAGCATGCATATGAAATGTGCTGTATGTTTGAGAGCTCAGTTCTGGCGAAGGCTTGGTGCTGTTTCTGCAATCTCTGACCAAGACTTGGAGAAATAAATGGTCAGTGTGTTTTTTGACTCTAAGGTCAAGATTTAATTCAATACTTAAAAATGTAGAAAATTTTAAAAATAACGAAATTTGTCAAAAGAGGCTTGATTCTACAAAGTTGTTATTGTTATTAATTATGAAGTAGAACTTTTTCAGGGCCTGTCACATCAGCCTGTTAATAAATAAGCCCCCCAAAGATGTAACACATAGGATTTACAAGCTACGTAGGCCTGTGTATTTGTTAACCTGTTGTGCGTTGTGTTTCAGTTGTGAGCCAGGAGAGCCGAGAGGCCCATCTCTCAGCACTGGTCCAGGAGGCTCAGAGAAGAGCCAGCGAGCTCTCCACCCAGGTAATGAGAGAGAGCCTCAGCCTGGAGACTTCTGACAAGGAGAAGCAACTGAAAGCCTGGGAGTGGAGGTGCAAGCTATACAAACGAATGCGTACTGGCTTTGAGCACGCACGTGAGTGGATTATTCTCAGCCTCCTTTACAAATAACAAGCCTGTGTGTTTAGGCTTGTTATTTGTTTCTTCGTTACCCTTTGCAGTCTTTGGATTGTTTAGTTTAGTTCAAGTTTTATGTTTTTTATGTTAGGCTTAATGTAAAAACAACATATAAAACTTGGAGCTCATAATAGGGAAAAAATCTAACTTGTGTCTCTTCCGTGCCATACTGGAACAGTACTTTAATATGCATGTAATTTTTCGCTATAATTCTGGCATTTATGCTTTTGGCGTTGATGATCTGTTTGATGATCGTGCCACACACAGAGTTGGATAACTGTTTGTAGTTACTCTATTTATCTAATGCTGTGTGGTGTGCTTGACTGCTTTAATGCTTGGAACATGCCATGTTCATATGCTTCCAATTCTTAATTTCACATGCAGCATCTTCCATTTATCTGCATTTATTTCCAAAATAAATGGATGCTAACTCCATCACTGCCAATGCATACTCCATTAACTCATACTTGTTATACTACCGTGCTGGAAATTCCTTGATGTAACACTGAAAACTGTAGCTGAGTGTTGTTTGAATTTGGGCTGCCTTAGTGACTTAGAGCTCACAGGTCTGCTGGAAATGTAGAGGCAGCAGTGGTGAAGGCCATGGAAAAGAAGCTTCTACTTTTCTATGACAAGCTATTCTCCTGTTCAGGTGGGCAAGTCATGGGCTGGAGGTTGCGGAACCAGCCTTGCGACCGGAAGGTCACTGGTTGGATCCCCTGAGCCGACAGTACGTGACTGAAGTGCCCTTGAGCAAGGCACCTAATCCCCAACTGCTCCCCGGGTGCTGTGGATAGGGCTGCTCACTGCCCCCTAGTTTGTGTGTTCACTAGTGTGTATGTAGTGTTTCACTGCATGGATGGGTTAAATGCAGAGGTGAAAATTCCCTGTTGTGGGACTAATAAGGGTCACTTAACTTTTTAAAATTGGGTGGGCCTAGGCTCACTGGGCCCAATCATACCACTGCCACCGGATGGAATAAAGTGATTTACATTCACTTTTAGAAACAGGAAATAGATGGTAACAAAAAGAGTTATTTGGAGCAATCATTTTTGGTTTTCATTTAAGGTTAACGTTGCTCTTTAATCACTTGTCTGTCATGAAACCAAAGCTAAAAACAGAGAACAGTGACCAAATTTGCAAGGTTCAAATGGAATAAAAAAATCTAATGCTTTCAGGGGTTAGCTAGCAACTACACTATGTTTACTGTTAGCTAGCTTGGTAACTAACTGGCCAGCTAACAGTAATTTGAAATTATTGTGTATTAATTTTTTAATTGGTTGATGGCTGATTTTTATTAGCTCATGCCATGGGATAAATTAACACATGAAACACACTAGCACAGGTCCAGTACTTTGTATTAGCCAAAGTCGCAATATAAATAATATTATTTACTCATTAATGAGTCAAACTGACATTTTAAATGATGCTAGCTTTACAAAACGGACGCATTCACTGCTATTTGTGCACATGAAGTGTAAAGTGAAAAGAGGACATAGCTAAAGCAGGATGGTGTCAAAGTATGGTGGGACAAAGGACATTTTTTTCTCTCTTTAACACTTTCAATGTATTTTTACTCAGCTATGAATTTGCATTTAGGGATCATCTAGAAGTTAAACTTGACAATTGACAAATGGACGAGCGGACACTGGCTGATTTAAATAGTCCTCTGATTTCATTGTTAAATGCGATTAACAAAATAACATAGCTGTCTTTGTTCGTCTTTCGGTTATGCATATTGCCAGTATTTCAAACATTATGTGCATATTTCATAATAAATATAGGCTACTTATTCATTTTATCTTACTACCTTACTGAAAGAAAGAAAGTACTGGAATAGGCCTGTAGCCTAGTGGTCAAGCATTATTTGATCATACCATGCTTTATGCATGATCAAAAGAGCTGTGGATTTCTTTTTACCATGATGTAAATGAAATGGACAAGCGTGAAGAACTTTTTTAACATTTAAAGAACATCTGTCAGACTGCAAAAGGCACTCCAACCAAGAACAGTTTAGGAACTTTTATACTCCTTGTTAGCCCAAAGTCTCTGTGTCCCAGTGGCAGGACAGCTTTTTCCAGTGTTAATAGAGAAGTTGTTGAACTTAACATAAGCTGTACTGTTTGGAGACTTTCATGTTTATTTTTCAGATTTCAGAGAAGGACGGAGGTACACGCATACACCCACACATTCTCTGTTGTGTGGTTTTGTGATTAGCATTGTCTGGTAGTTTACAGGTCAGCTCACATGACTGTTGCATATTGCTGACCCAAAATCTTATCCACCCACATAATTGCGATTTTAGTTGTATCCTGTGGTTTATTTGAAATTGTGGGTGTAAACAATTGGCTTAAAAAGTCTTAAAAGTGTTAAGATCATATTCTCTGACTACCCAGGAACAATCCATTTCCCTCAAATGACTCTTGAGTGTATGGAACACTCTCTTGGCAAATTGAATACTTGTTGTACCAGCTTACTTTTGTGGTCTTGTCTGTGTAAAGATCTTCCAAGGCACCTATTACAAATCAGCAATGCTATGCCACAGAAACTCTCAGAGATCAAATTGCTGAAAGATTTTCCAATTCTCACAGGAGGCTGTGAAAAGGCCTTCAGTCGAGCAGAATGGTGCAGTTAGTGGTGTTGTGTGCCTGGTGTTACAAATAGCCCACTGAATACAGCCAGGAGGAGACCAGATCGGGGATTAAGGTGTTGACAAGGGAGAAAAGAATCCCTGATGCACTCAGTAACAGGGTTACATTCAACATCACCAAAGCAGAGCTCATTTTGGTCGAATCACAGCATGTACATTTAACTGCACGGAACTGAAGCTTCTGAAATACCAGTTAATGGAAGGTGTTTCTGTTCTTTGTTACACTTTAGCTATCAGAACCCAATTTTTTCAAAAGAAACATGGTAAGACATGAAACAGATTTATATTTGGTAATGAAATTAGTGGACAGAACAATCAGTGGTCATAAATGACTGCAACTTTTTTTCCACTCACCTTTCCATAATTCAGTTTAGTTTTCCCACAAAATATGCTTCTCTGTACATAATTCTATACAAGTGATTAATTTAGTAGTGACGACACCTGGTGGCACTTTTGAGAGCAAATATTTGTAAATTCTGATTGGAAGCAATTCACTACAGATTTAACAGCAAAATTAGCGCTCACCAGTACCTTGCAGTAGCAGGCTCTGCTAATCTATAGGCAGACACAGTTTGAATCAAATTCATTGTGCATAGTGCATCTGTAGGACCAAATCCAGTAAGGCTTGTGAGCAGAAAGCTGCAGAAAATGTTAACCTTAGACTTTTAAACTATTAGATATGCTCTGGCTGCCACATTTTGACAATTTCATTTAAAAATCCATAATTAGTTTTATTCTTATGGCCTAGTATTTTCTTTTACAGTACTACCTTTCACTTAAAATATATATCTGGCACAAATCTGTTTCACAGAATCAGCCAACATAGTTCCTGAATGAAGTTATAAAATGACCTGAACAGCATTAAATGAATCATCCAATAAGTCAAAGATATGAAACATATACACACTGATTTGTCCTGATTGGGAGGCATTGTTTTCGTATCACACTGTTCAAGTCTCATCATTTAGCAAAAGTGATCCTAACTGTCAGTACCTTTCAGCAAACTGTTTCCAAATGTATAACAAAGGAAACAAAGTATTGCTGCATGAGGTGTTATACAATAGGTGATCTTGTGAATATTGAATGCTGCATCCTCACAGCGTTAAAGTTGTATAGTGATCACTTTGTGTTTGCACCAGTCCTCTAAAACCAGACAGGTATTTTTGCAGCAGATTCATATCTGACCTTTGATCTTGTTCACACAGAGGTCCCAGAGGCTCCGACAGCTGTGCGCTTAACTGTGTCCAGCAGCACATCTCTCACCGTCACCTTTCAGGAGCCGGCTAGCATCAACTCAGCTGTGGTCACCAAATATAAAGGTGAGAACTCCCTGCTCTGCTTCCTGAGCCTGTGGCACAAACACACACCAGTCATCAGCGGCAAGCAAGTCCCACTCCTGCCACAATGAAGCTGATAGCTGATAACAGGTTCCACCTCTGTCTCACTTTTAAAAGCCAGGAAAATGTAGAGCACATAAAAGTATTATATACACTCATTTGTCTTCTGCATGAGTGATTTTTGTTTTCCAATGTTGCATATTATAATGCCTACAGAAGACACACAGGGGTAGCCATTCTAACTAACAGACAACAGCAATAAACAATAACATTTAGTCTTTTTGTTGGAGGATGTGCAATACTATGAGCCTTTGCGTGTGGCCATCTGCCTAGCCACACCTGCAGAGTCTCAGGTAACAGTGCCAGCCAGCAGCAGAAGGCTACAATATGTTTTAATAACATTTATTCAGAGCATTATTTTAGTTTCTGTGCGTGACTCCATACTGTGTACTATCGTTTCAGATCTTGTGCTGAGTCCTGTCTAAGATTACTGTGCTCTCACCTGTTTTCTGGTTTGTGATATGGTGTGTTTTTCTGGCAGTGGAGTGGAGCTGTTTGAAGGACTTCTCTTTATTGGCCGGAGAACTGATCCTTGAGAATCTTACATCTCTGAGGTGCACAATAACAGGTCTTAGTACGGTAAGTAGAGTGTCTGTTTTACCGGTCTTGTGTATACATGTGGCTGCACATACACAGTACATGCTTTATGCTGCTTAATAGAGAAATTACAAGATGAACATTTTAATATGATGCAAATTTTGAATGTCTTCAATGCTCTGTAAATGCTGGCTATGACCCATTATTTTTTATCAGGTTTCAAAGTTATATAGTTGCAAATCTGTGTGAAAAACCTGGCAAAGATGCACTAAAAATGTTTCTACACATCACACATACACATGTATTTCACAGTCATATAATTATTTACTAACTGAATAAGTTTTTGAGCCCACTTAGTTATCTTGATAGCAAAACAATAGGATTTGCACTTCCATTGGAAGGACCAGTGGGGAAAAAGCAAACTCATCAGAGCAGGAGTTGCAATAGTCCTAGTGAGGGGTCTCAAATTGCTGGCCTGCAAAAAAGCTTTGTACAATACCTATGTCCAATATGTTCATCTATGTACAATATATTCCTTAAATAATTATTCCTAAAATCCAGCTCATATTTTTTCTTTTTCCTGAGGCTGCATATTAACATCTGACAGGTAGATTTGCCAGTCACTGTGGCTGGTTACCCAACATATGCAGTATAAAATGAGCTTAGATTGATGCTTGTTGTTAAAAGTAAAACTCTTTAAAAGTAAAGATCTCTTTATCCAAGAGGAGTCATTCAAAGAAAAACCTGATGACGCACTGATTAACACTGCACACTGAGCGGGACTGACTGTAATTTAGCTATAACTAACTTAGCTATTATTCTAATTTAGACAGATAGTGAAATTTTCTTGTGGATTTATTCATGACATAGTGGTAGATACAACATGTCAGAATTAAGAAACAAATTGAATTTTTAAAATGAATTCAAGCCAGTATAGTTCTATTGTTATATGGAAGTTTATGTAAATGAGATGAACACTAAAATATTTATGAAACATCATGTATTTTTACTAGTACTACTACAATTAATTTATCATTATAAGCATAGTGTTATTAATAGTAGTAGTAGTTTTGGTCAAAAGGTGACAGAATAATTGCTGGTAAACAGACTAAGATGCGCTTTAATTCATGCATTCAAAAAATATGGGCTCTTTTTTACCTTACCTTTTCAACTGGACTCCTTGGCTAAGACCACCAGGCTAATAGCCCCCAAGTAATTTGAGTTTGAGACCCCTGCTCTAAGACAAATGTAGTTACAATAGTACACAAGGACATAACCAGTTTGCTTCCATGTTTGCTTCTTTTAGGGAAGGCAGTATTATGTCCGTGTATCCGCCTACAACATGAAGGGCTGGGGACCATCACAGCTCTCTCAGCCTCCCTGTGCTGTTCCCTCCAGTAAGTGAACATTTTTTTCACTGCCTTACAGAGATACCATACATGGTAATGATGAGCTCATTATGGCGTAGGTCCGTCAGCATGACATTTCTACAAATCGAACATTCTTGAAGCGTCAGACTACTTTTATATTTGTAATTCAGTCAGAAAAAAGCGGTAGAAAAGATGGATGTTTGTAGAATCTCTGCCTTGAGTTGACTGTCACGACTCACTTGGCACATCCTGCTGCTGCTATTCTCTGTGTCTGGCCATGAGGTGCCTCTTCAAAAGCAGAACTAAGAAAGAAAGAAAGAAAGAAAGAAAGAAAGGCAGGCAGACCTGGCAGTGTC
This sequence comes from Piaractus mesopotamicus, assembly GCA_023558415.1. NCBI lineage: Eukaryota > Metazoa > Chordata > Actinopteri > Characiformes > Serrasalmidae > Piaractus > Piaractus mesopotamicus. The sequence continues at coordinate 15,813 of JAILXH010188002.1, read as the reverse complement.
ACCAGAGCTGTGTATCAGCAGATGATAAATCCATAATTAGAAAATGCACTGAGACTCAGTGCTGAGATTTAGCTGAGAAAAAAAGATTTTTTTCTAATGGTACTGATGTTTTTATTACAGTATTTTATTTATCATGAAAACATGATCTCCAACTGTTACAGAATAAAAAAGTGTTTCATCTCCAAGCATTATGGATTAAAAAAGTGTTTGCATTGCACATATGTGTGCCCATTTGTCTCTTAAAGTGCTGTTTTTTAAACCGTGGGTTGCGAATCTCAAGTGGCTCATTGAGGTTTAAACGGGGCTTGGCAAATCTAATTTGGTAGTCTGATGTTTTATGTTCACATTAATTTGTCGTGAAAGCTGAACCTACATGGAGTCAAATCAATCTGCTGTACACAGAACAAATAAAGATTGTTCTCCTGTATGTTGAAAAATAGTAGAATATAAAAGTGAGCTGGAAATGGAAGATTTAGCAATTCACATATACCTACTCAACATATCTGATTTTAGTCCATTTCATGTGCTTTTCAGTATAAATGTTTCAGTTAATTTACTGAAGTTAGCACTGCAGTGAATTTACTTTTCATGACCCATTTTTGCCAAGGCTTTTAACAAAGTTAGGAACACTTCTGATCCAGCTGCCTGATGTGCAGTTTACAAGATCACACAAAGAAAGCAGGCAGAATGCTTTTGAGCTTTTTATAGTGAATTAATGGCAGAAGCAATTCCATCTTGAATTTATTTGTTCCGAATGGATTCCAGCATTCATGTTGATCTGTTTTATATGCTGGAACTGTTGCGTTCTTGTCATCCATACATGTAGACTCAGTAAGCAGGCAGGGAGTTTGAAGTTTTATGTCTTTTTTATATTATACATTTTATTTTTAGTACAGTACAGTGCAAAAGTCAGAGACCACCATTCATTTATTTAAATTCCAATCAAAATGGCCATTTATTACTACTTGTTCACTTTTTAGAAGAAATATAAAAAATAATTAAAAGGTATAGAGAAAATGGTGCTCCTAACAATCGCACAAGACCTGGTAGACCACTAAAACTTTCACCATCAATAGTGCTTAAAGCATTTATCTTTGAGAGAGAGAGGAGGAAATCAAGCTCCACTCTTGCTTCAGATCTGAAGAAATCCACAGGTGTTTCTGTCCATCCATCCACTGTGAGAAGACAGCGCTATGGGTGTGAAAGGATGTGTAGCTATCAGGAAGCCCTTACTGAGCAAAGGAAACAAAGAAGCTGCTGGTGTTCTCAGAACAATGGAATGCACACCCCAGAGTCCAGACCTCAACATCACTAAATGTGTTTGGATTAATTGTATTGTGAGAATCAGAGAATGCAACCAATTGCGAAAGACTGAACTGTGTAGTTTTAGAAAACTGAAAGAAAGTCTCCCGAAAAGAACAGAAGCTGTAAAAATTGCAAGGGGTGATCGCACTAAATACTGAAAATGCTAATATTATATTAGGTTGTTGATTGCTTTGTGTAATTTTCTGTTTAATACATATTTTCAGCTTTTTTCTGATGCTGAGAAATTAATAACTTTAATTTAGTGTCGGTTTTAACTTGAAATTAAAAAAATGAAAGGTGGTCTCTGACTTTTGCACAGTGCTGCATGTCTACACACAGCCTGAACTAACTACAATTCTGTTCTCAACCATTCTTGAGTAAATGTTTAAAGGCTTTTTGGTAGATTTTAAAAGTCATGTTATACTGAAAGCTGTGGATTTTTAAGGGGGCAAAATGTCAGGGGTTTAATATGAACTGTGTCTGTGTGTCAGACTGGAAGGAGTGTGATGGTAGAGAGTCACGGAAGAGAGGGCATATTGAGGCCATGGAGAGACTGCTGCAGCAGGTCCGAGCCACACACCAACACTACAGCTGTGGAGGTACAAACACATCAGCACACACACTCCATATCACTCTTTCTCTTAAGTGCAAACTCTCTCTGTTGGCAATCTATCTTTTTCTCTGTATCTCTGTCACACCCATTACTGCACACTAACTCCAACTCATTCACCACCCCAACTCACACTGTTGGGGTGGTGAATGAGCATCTTTATTTTTACCATGATTGCTGATATTGTTGTTTAAACCCCTTGAAATACCAGGCATATTACATTCTAAGGCTTGTTATTCAGTAACTGCAGGCTTCAATGCAAACTAGCTTAGCTAATCTTAGGTCATAGAAGTGTGTAATAAAACTTTAGCCCCGTTGGTGGGCCCTGGCCATTTAAGGAGTTAATGTTTTAACTTGGACTGAGTTATGATAGACTCTCATAGCTCACACTATGTTGTCTTTGTCTTCGAGTTACACTAAGTAATAAGTAAGAACTTTACTTTCCATTTAGAAGAAGTTTGCGGCCCATTATTTTCACAACGTGCAATACCTCCATTGAGAGTTAGCATTTTGCATGAAGGTAGCGAAATATTCGATAGACACAATTAGAAATGCAGAAGTCCTTAAAATATGAAATAATAACTAGAAAAAAAATCAAGTCAAACTTCTTTAAAGTATACTGGATGTCAAAGTTTTAGGAAAGCTTGCCTTTTGAAATTTTCTGATGTTTGATTTTTCGCTGTTCAATTAAGTAAAAAAAAAATTCCACTCTGTTAAAGTCAACATGAGTAGGAAATCACAGCACATTTTCTTTCTGTACTGTGATGTATTTCCAACTGAAACATGATATCAGGGAGGGTGAAATGTGATTTTGTTGGATTAACATTTTTCCCAGCCTGCTGGTTCTTGGAAACATAAAACTCAGAAGATGTTTTAGAGGCATTGACTTTAACAGGAGATTTCAGGTTGGATTGACCATAAAATAATTCCTAATACATAAGGTATATTTTGGCAGTGCTCAGCTTGATGTTCATCAAAGTGTCTTTACTGATGCGAAGAACAGGTTTTGCCTAAAAAGTGATTTGGGTTTTTTTTTTTCAAAGTATTGGTAAATGAACGAAATGGAAATCTTTTCACCAAAAATTATGTAACACCTTAAAATTCAAGGATTATTGCGACCTAATGTTTATTATTCGGTAACCACATTGACTCGAGTTATTCTTAAGTTAGATGTGTGTAATGAAAGTTTGGACCCGCCAGCAGATCCTGGCCATTTAAGGGGTTAAATAGCTGAAAGGTTTGAGTGATGATTGCTGATATCACAACAAGAGGATAAAATGTGTGGAGGATGGAGTTATTCCCAGGGCAGGACTTTCATCAGCTCTTTCCTCAGTTTTTGCAAAGAAGATGGTGACATTTAAACTGATTTCTGTTTTTAAGTGTTATCAACGTATTGCGCGCCATATCGGTCGTGCGAATATTACCATAGCATGCTGTTGCAGCAGTGGATAGAAGAAGGCACACTCCAGCACCATGAAGGATCTGGTAGACCTACACAAACCACGAGGGAGAACTGACAGATTGTCCAACATGCACGGCGTAACCCACCCAGAGCCACGATTGCAGACAGTCAGTGAGCAGTGATCCCCTTCATGAGTCATCCTGAGCACCATTGGCAGACGGCTGCACGATGCCGGACTACATTCACGCAGACTGTTACGACGACTGCCCTTAACACCATGTCAACATCGCCAAAGACAATGGTGTCATGCCGGACTGTCATGGAGTAACTCAGAATGGCAGCAGGTCACCTTCAGTCACAAGTCCTGCTTTTGTCTTGGTGGAGACGACCAACAAATCCAAGTGTAGAGGCACCGTGGTCAGCGCCAAGATGAATGGTTTGTTGTCACGCGTCACACGTCCAGAAGGCATGGTGTCATGGTGTGGGGTGCAATTTCGTACGATGCCAGATCACCTGTGGTCTTCATTGCAGGCACTTTGACAGCCCAATGTTACATTAATTAGGTTCTGCAAGCAGTGGCCCTACCTTCTCTGAATGCACACTCTGGTGCGCTATTCCAACAGGACAACACTCATCCGCATACGGCTGCTGTCTCAGGAACTTGCCTTGAAGACACAGATACTATGCCATGGCCAGCTGCATTGCCAGACCTGTCCCCAACTGAAAATGTGTGGGATGTTATTGGATGCGCTATCAACACTCCACCCCTACCGCAAAATCTGCAGGAACTGCGTGAGAATATTCAAGCTGCATGTGATGGATTATCACAGGAAACCATTAGGAAACTCCAACCTC
>JAILXH010187986.1:159-17982 GCA_023558415.1 Piaractus mesopotamicus | reverse complement strand
ACTATATTGTGTCTGTGTGTCAAAATATTGTGATACATATCGTGTATCATAAGCATTTCTATCGTGTATCGTGATATTTTTTTCCATATCGCCCACTCCTAATCCCAATTATTTAGAGGCTGCTGAAATGCCTGCATTAAAGATCATGTTGAACAACCTGTTTAAATTGCACACGTATTTTATGTATTTGTGTGTATATATATGTATGTATTTTATATTGTTTTTTTTTTTTTCATAAAAGTATTTGTAAACAACAAAAGATTTAAAATGGATTGTTTGCTCTCTGGTCCATTCAGTCTATACATGGACACACTAAGCTGCAAAAGCAGCCCATTTTGAATTTATGAAAAGACTCATAATTAAAAATGAACCTTGTTACTGCAGAGAGTCTATAGTTTTTGGAGTAGAAGGTGTGAGGAAAATGATTAAATGTTGTTCTGTTCCTGACTGTTGAGAATGTATCACTGCAGCGTTCCAAAAGAACCATAGAAAGTAAGTGGATGAAGTTTTACAATGGACTTTGGACAATTGGACTTCGGTCCAAACTTAACAGCTTGGACTGCTTGTTGATTGTGATGTGCCTCATTTCACTTGTGAAAGGGTTAGCCTATCAGAACAGAGGTCACTTACAATTAGAGTCTTGGTTTAAAGGGGAAGTCCACTGATTTCTTTCTGCATGATTCAGTGACTGAGATGTAAACAAAGTCTTTTGTATAGTTTGATGTGAACTGATGCATTGTAGAGAAACTTACTGACACAGTAGTGGTGATGGGAACCAGGCAGCATGAGTGTCTACAATGCAAATATAGACCTTTTATTTTCTAACCAAAGTGAACAGTGAATCCTCACGTGTATGTAATGTTGATAATGGTAAAATGGCATTAAGTTTTCTTTGGGGACTATTTTGCCTTACAACGCATCTACCCGCCAAGCGTGAATTTCATAACCATAACACATTCATAACCATATCATTCCTGTAAGGCAGCTTTTAGACGCATCAAACTCTTTAGATGTTTGGGGCCGGGTTCACAAAACCTTTCTTAAGGAAAAACCTACGAAGGTTTTAAGACAAACACTACGTAGTTCATACGAATGTTCTTAAACACAGTTCTCAAAAAAAAACTTAAGTTCTCAGATATTCTCTTAAGATAACCTAAAGAAAGATTTTCTTAAGCAAGTCTTCATTATGTTATAATATATGCTATGTTGCATTTTACCATGTACCATAAATGACACGAGATACATTTTAAATTTGTATTAGCTTTTTTTCTGTTATTTAGTTTAATCCGCTCAGAGAAGCGAAATGGAGGAAAAACATCAAACCAAGCATTTAAAAAAAATTAGCAACAAGAGCTAGAGGTGATGGCGGAAAAAATAGCCAACAAGAAAAAAAATCCCCCTTGAAAAATCCAATAATTGTGGGGTGACGGACGATGATGGGCAAGTGTAGCAGAGGCAGCTCAACTCTTATGTCAACGCTTGTGACCTCTCAAGACAAGTGTGAGGCTGTCATAAGGTATCGTAAGAAAACATTTAAGAACATAACGCTTTCAAGAATACCACTTGTTCTTAGAAAATAGTTAAGAAAAATAGATAAAAAGATAAAAATAAATAAATAAATACATAAAAAAATTGAAAAAAAAAAGAATTCTTAAGAAGTTATTTGAAGAATAACAATTTTTCAGAACGTTTTTCTTAAGAAAAAACACACATTACAGAAGTTTTTCTTTCTTAAAACACTTGTGAATCTGGCCCCTGGTTCCCATCACCACCACTGTAAACAATTCTGACCCGTTAAGTTCCTCTTGAATGGCACCTTTCACTTCAAACCACTCTCAACAACTTTGTTTACATCTTGACTGATTTAGGCAGAAATTTACAAAAATGAAATATGGCTCTTTTTGGTACATAAAACTAGATAAATGTCACAAGTGGACTTCAAGGTGAAAAAATTTTAATGTAGAAACAAGACAAATGTAGCAAATGGACCCTTTAAAAAGAGTCACAGAAAGATCTCATCCATCTCTCCTTCTAAAATAACCATCATGAAGCATCTGTGGCCTGTTGGACTGTACTGTTCCTGTTGTGACAGACAGTTAGCGAGGAGTGCCGGTGCTATTGCTGTGCGGAGTGGTGCGTAATAGACTCGCATAGTCTAAAGCCCCCCTGGACTTTTCTGCTATCTCCAATTCAGGTGGATCTGATGACACATAAACTCTCCAAGACTGCTATCAATTAGTAGGCGATCCATAATTGATAAGGAACACGGCGTGAGCGGCACAGTGTTGTGTTAGATATACTGCACCTTCAGCTCTGGCATGCTGCCAATCAGCTCATAGGGCAAACGCACATCTGGCTGGTTGGTGTAGTCCAGCGGAACGAGTTGCGGGGCCAAATCGCGGTACCTGTGGAATAGTCTAGAAAGAAAACATCATGTGATTATTGCCTTCATTTAAATAAGTCATGGCAAACACTGTTGTTTAAAAGTTTGGAAAGGTTTTCATTATTATAAAGCAAAATTTTTGCAGATGTTTGTATGTCAGCCAATGGGAGACTGTGCTTCAGCAGGGTCTGCCCTCTCAGTCTCCATAGTAACTCCGGGTAACGCACGCTGTGCTTTTGGAATATAAAAGTAACCAAGAAACTCCGCAATCATTAAGAAAAGTGGTGGTGCACTTTCCAATTTCCTCAAAACTTGATGGCTTTTATTTGGAGATCTAGTCTTCTCAATGTAATTCACTGCTATTAAAAAAACTGTGAATTACTGCTTTCACACAAGTCATTGTGCTTTACTTTCCAGCTGTTGTCGACCACAGCCACGCTGTACATAAGCAAAGCTTTTTCGCTCTCTAAAAGCTCGTTCTGTACCCAGCTAACATCTCTCTCTGTCTCTGTCTCTGTCTCTCTCTGCTCAAACACACATATACACATACACCCCTCCACAGCAAGAGCCCCTAGTAAAGCAAACCAAAGTAAAGTAAAGCGAAGTGCAATGAATGCTAGAGAACACAATCCTAAAAAAGAGTCATAACACTTTTTGAACACTACAATATTTTAAGCCATTCATGTGTTTTTGTTAACAATTTCTGTCAGTGAGCTCATGTCCGTAATACATTTGCACATTAGCCAATGCAACTCAAGTGGAAAGGAAAGACTTATAATACCAGCCTGCTAATTTCGGTCATTCATTATGAGCTATTTAGGTAAATAAATGTAAACAGTTTGTGAAATTCACTCTATCTAAGGTAAAAGTAACTACGTTTTTGAGGTTGGAGACCCCTGGTATAAGGTAGTAATATGAAAAAATGTTCAAACTTTTAGTGCTTGAAAAATCTTTGTATTTTTAAAGCAGAAGGTTCATTAGATTAAATCATTTATTAGTTGCTTATTCACTGTCCCCAGTGTAAACTATGCCTATGGCAATAAATACTAAATAGGCTTACAGCTTTATCAAGATCATAGCTCTTTGTTTAGACATTTTTAAAAGGTCTGTGTCAAAGATTATATCTCCACTGCCCTTGCTTTAACACACATGAATGGAGACCTTAAACTTGCTTAAGAGCCCATCTATGTGGAACAAAAACAATCGGCAAGGTGGTAACTTTTCATAAGGAAGGTCAAGTACATTACAAGAATCTGTTGGTGTTGATCAAACCGTGCCATACTAGCTCTATAACATAACCATAACATAACCAATATGTTCAGTAGACCTGAAAAGAATTCTGTTAATCAAAACATACTTTTTGCTTTAAAATTACCTTAAAATTTCCTTTCTGGTGAAGTATGTGCAGTCCTGTAAATCGAAAGGGAAAATAATGCTGTAAAAAAGATTTGACTTCCACAGTCCAGAATTGTTTCACATAAACAAGAATATGCAATTTGTCAGTTGTCGGTCAATTTATTAATGCAAGAGGAAACGGCACACATACAAATATGCATGGTCCTGCAACTAGAAGCACTTTTAAGTCCCAGCAGATGATTTTTGATTTTCACAGTTTTAGAATAACACACAGAAAATTGTAAAATGGTTATATTGGTTACATATATGGTGTAATATACAGTGGTAAGTGATAAGACCTAGGGTTCAGGCTATCTACAATGCAAATATAACCATTTTGTTTACTATCCAAAATGATAAGTGAACCTACACGTGTCTTCTGAGGTTTATATGTAATGTTGATGAGGGTAAAATAGTGGTAAATATGAAAAAATATGTTTTATTTGGGGATGATTTTGCCTTACAAAGTCCTGCATAAATCTCTGCGATAAACGAAGAAAATTCATTTTAGGTCAAAAGCATATTTCAAAACTCATCATTAAACAATGTCTCAGGCATCAGGCGGTGTATTTGTAAGCATTTCATGTAATGCCCTTCTGTGGCATAGACAACATTGTGGGAAACTTAGTGTAGACATCCCTGGATTCACAGAAAAGTAAATATCATCTTGTTATATTAAATATTTTCTGCATGCCCTTACCATATAGCTTATAACTTTTCAATTAGACTAAATAGTTCATATTCATATTAAACTCAAATATGTTAGAAGAATATTAGAAGTCTGCCAAAGCTAATGTAACCTGCTGTGTGCCATTTCACAAAACAGTGAAAAAGTCATAACCGCGACAAGCAACTGTGTATAATATTATTCTGTTATAATATTAAATCTATCTGTATTTAATCTGTCCCTCTTGTGCACCTACTGCCCCTTCAACTTATTCATATTCCAGTCTTAAAAACAAACCAATTCCAGCTGTGTCCACTCAACAAAAGCTGCTCTCAAAGCTCTCATTGACATTATGTTCCCCTTCAAGTAGACACTAACATTCACGCAAACAACTACCCAAACTCACCTCAGCTGCCTTTCTTTCTCATGTGCATCTACAATGGCTAAAGGAGATATTTCTGAGGAGATATATGATTAGATATAAGATTTTTATAATAATGTAAAATATAGGATACACAACTTGCATAAGGAAGGGCAAAGTCAAAGGAAAACAAGTGAAAAAAAACAGGAGTTTCCCAAACTCAGTTCAGAAAATTATCAGATGGTATAGAGACAAGTGCCGCCTGACAACCTGACCTGGTAGAGCACAAAAAGTGGACTAAGGTTTTATGGACTGTTGAGTCTAAATTGGAAAATTTTAGGAAGTTACAGACAGTATGCATGCTGCCAAAGCAATGAACCATGTCTACAACCATCAGTCAACATGGAGGAGGAACAGTGAATGTTTACATCTATAGCTGTTGATTTGTTTTTGATTGAGGGCATCATGAACGCTGATCAATACAAATAAATGTTAATGCATCATGCAGTGCCTTCTGGAAAATTTTAGACTGTAAACAAGTTCTAATAAAAGCCATAAATACAACAATATTCCTCTGAAGATGAGCGAATACTGATTTCACTTGACTGACCTGATATGCGTCCAGTTGCTGGGCAGTGAAAATGGTCTGCTTGTTTCCCATTGCCGCTCAGGCAGACTCCAGGCAGAGCCATGCGAGTGTTAGTGTGTACCAGAACAGAGCGCAGGCAGATATTTCAGATATGAAATGCGCGGGACAATGGCGAGGGGATCGAGTGTCCGCCCCGCCGGGCCCTTCACCTCGCCATTATAATGGAGGCATTTCATCGTTTTCATTGACCTGAATGGCAGGCGTTTTTGGACGTGAATGCGGCTGTCGGTCAGCTGGAGTGCCGGTGGCAGCGAGCCCCCGCTGAGAACGGGGGGTGACGCCTCACCCAGGGGTCACATTACACCTGCTTCACCTGGCTTATAACACAATGTGGGTTCAGCGAGATAAACCAGCAATAAATGTGAAGACTTTATAACCTAATATCTTAAAATCGAGGGAAAAGATTACTTGTAGAGTTTGTAGACAAATATATGGATGAACCAATAAAAAAATACTTAAAATGTATCTTGTTAAGGCAGTTATGCAGTAATTGGTCATTAAATATACATGCATTCACACAATTTCCCTTGCCATTGTCAATTCAATGGCTATTTATACTCCTGCCAAGGGATACACCACAGATACACCAGATGTCTACAGCCACTGTTCATTTTTATACATTGTCTACCATTTATCTATTTATATGGGTCAGTGTGCACCACCTAGCTAAGGCCTGGCAGGCCACATAATGGATTTGAATGAACAAATTCAAGCAAAAACTTCTATTAACTTCATCCAATTAAGGCAAAATTGCAAAAATGTTCTCCTAATACTATCTTCCTTTTTAAAGTTTGCCCCAACAGGTTCTAAATCACATCTATTATGGTCTCCTGATGGTCTTTTCTGTAGTTTCAGTGTATAAAAATCATCAAATATGGGTGGCAAAAAAAAACAAAAAACAGAATAAATGAGAATAAAGAAACATGACAAGTAAAGATGCTTCTTGCACAATACAATTAAGCCATTAATGTGAGGTGTAAAAATGAGCAGGCCCAGTTGACCTTGGTGATTTGATTGAGATTATTTAAACCTGTTAAATAAACACAAGAAACTTCCAGAATTTTGGAATAATAAGTAAAATGAAGAAGAAATATTCCAGACTCTGCACTATTTCTATATCCAAATTGGGACACTGACCATATTAAGGTCCTTGTACAATAAGGCCAGATTTTTTTTTAAACCTTATTGCTGCCATTGAAGTGTTCAGATGAGTCTCAGGTCGTGCTCCATGCCAGCTCGAGTGCATGCTGCCATTAAAATGGAGATCAATTACCAAATACTAAGAATCCTAAATTTCATGTAAATATTTCAAAGATTTTACTTTTTACTCAGATTGTTATGCTATAATATGGTTTTGTATTGTATTTCATTTGTAAGGAAAATGTTGAATTAAATTTTAAAAGAATATAAAGCAGAAGCATTTCTCAATTTCAGACCCCACTGTATATGTATATATACAGATGATTTTACGTTATGAAGTACTGATTAGCCTAACTGGGTGCTGAATGATAGCTAAAAATACAGCTAGGCTTCCTCGAGGAGGGCTTACTGTATTAATATTATTTGTATTTGTTGTAACATTAGTGTTTTTCTGTATTTCAAATAAATGCTTCCTGTCCAGAAAGATAGCTTTTTAAATCTAATTTTTACACTTTTTTTACACTTTTCCACAACTTGGCAATATTAGCAGATTTGTAAAACAGCATCTGTACTGCTGTGCGATTAGCCACACTTCTCATTACTGAATTTTTGGGACAAAAAGCACAACACAAGCAGAAGAACAGTTCTTCAAGATGGTTCTTCAAGGGTTCTTTAGTAAGAAAATGTTTCTACAAAGAAGCATGAACACTCAAAGAATGCTTTGCTTGATTAAAGGGTTCTTTGCATCATGAAAGGGTTCTTCAGAATGTGCTGTGGATGAAAAGAGTTTTGAAACTCTTTGAAAAGAGTTTCTATATAGCACCAAAAAGGGTTCTTCTATTGTTATGATGTCAAGCTTGTAACAATAGAGGAACCCTTTTCAAAAAGGTTCTATATAGAACCATCTACAGCACATTCTCCATCAATCTGAAGAACCCTTTCATGATGCAAAGAACCCTTTAATCATGCATAGGGTTCTTTGAGTGTTCACGGTTCTTTATAGAACCATTTTCTTTACTAAAGAACCCATGAAGAACCATCTGTATTACTGCACTGTATGGGTTTAGGCTACTCTACTCAGGGATGGATACAGCCTCTCGGAACTCTAAACATTACACTATATAAATTAATAAATAACCTGAAAAGTGAGATTAAACAATAGTTCATGTTCGTGTTCATCAGCAGTGCAAATTTAAGCTTTTGAGAATTAACACAATTAGCCATATTAATTTAATATGCAATCTACTGTGTCTACACTGTAACAGTTTATGCTTTGTGTAAGGGTTTATGTACATTAAGATGAACTTGAAACAAGATTTCTTCTCTTTTTCCTTTAAGGCAAACCGAGTCGTAATGCAGAAACAGAAACATTCCTACACATATAAAAAGAGCAAAAGAAGCCATTTGAATTGCAGCAACAAAGTCAATGACGATATGAAACCTGAGGATATAAAACAGATTTTGCGTCTTGTTTTATGTGATTTATTCAGTCATTTGAACATGTTCAATGGCTATTTGTTCATCTAATGCTTATATCTGCGTTGGATTTCCCCAAGCATTTAAAGGGGAATTCCAACATTTTTTTCAAAATTTCACAAGAATTCAGTCCTCGAAATGTAAACAGAGTCATTCAGAGTGGTTAGATGTGAAGTGGTTCATTGTATAGAGATGCACAGTGGTGCTGATAGGAACCAGGGGTCACAATGTCTGCAACACTAATATAGCCTTTTTATTTACTAGCCAAGACCACCAGTGAACCCACGTGTGCCTTCTAAGTTTTTATATGCTGTGTTGATGGCAAAATAGTCTAGTTTTCTTTGGGGACTATTTTGCCTTACAATGCCCTGCACATACCGATCCGTCATGAATGGATTAAAATACATGTCAAGCCAAAACCTTATCACAAAACTATCGTACAACAGACGTCAGGCAGCATATATCTAACCATTTGACCCCACTGACCTGGTCAGTAATCCATCCCTGTCTGCTCACCTCAGCTCCCTCTCAATACAGTCTCTCAATATCCCACTCCTCTACGGAGCCCCGCTGGTGACATCCTGTATAAATAAAAATAATGTGTAGCCACGACTTATTAACATGTGGGAACGAGATCCTAATGCGTGGCCACGACTTAGTAAGGCGTGGGAATGAGATGATTAAGTCGTGGCCACGCCTTATCAACGCGTGGGAACGAGATCACGGCTTACTAAGTCGTGGCCACACATTAGAATCTCGTTCCCACGCTTTACGAAGTCGTGGCCACGACTTAATCATCTCATTCCCACGCGTTACGAAGTCGTGGCCAGGCATTATTTTTATTTATACAGGAGGTCACCAGCGGGGCTCCGTACTCATCTCTTTGGTTTTCACCTCCTGCACAGTAGACGGCGGTATAAACTCCACTTCCACAGCAAAACAGTGTCTTGTAGCGAGAGCGCTTGAAGTGGCAACTGAGTAAACGGGACTGAAATGGAGTCAAATGACGCAGGTAAACGATAGAAATATAACAGACTACCATATATTAAGTATTTAATCGGTGAAATTTCCAGTTTTTGCTGTCTCTGCGTTGCGGACATTAACCGTGGCGATGTTTTGCTAGCATTAAGAGGCTAAGTTAGCCTGGCAGCTAACCCAGCGCTTTAGCTACTGGACCAACAACCAACAACAGCAGTCCGCGGCTAGAAATAAACTTACATTCATTACACTTCACCTGTTGTCTTATTAATGTGAGACGTAGCTATAATCATTCATAGTTTTTTTCTGTTTAAACTTCGGCCTAATAACTGATCAACAGGCCAGTTACCGACAGAGCTCTAGGTTAGTTAGTTAGCTAACTAACAGCTAAGCTAGCCAGCTTGCCTGACTTCATTTTCTCAGAGGAGTTTTCACAGCGGTTAATTTGGTTGGTGCTGTGTAGATAACTACCTTATGCCATGTCCTACTAGTGCTGAAATATTAATATTTCACAGTTTTTAAGAAACACGGCCACTTAAGAATTTCAGTCCAGAAGTGCAGCGGAGAAACGTTTCTAATTTAGCTTTGACTACCCGGTCAGAGATGTCGTATAACGTTATAACGGAAATGTGTAGTTATCATTCTTACTGTGAGAGGTTTATTGCTGAGAATGAAATTAGTGTGTACCAACCTAAATATTCTTTAAGGGAATAGTTCTATTTAGAAACATAAGGTCAATATAGAACCATTTCTTGCTTAAATGCTTATTTGCATGATGAATTGGTTCTTCAGATTGATGTTTTTATTGTTCTGTGTAGAACCTTTTTGGCAGTCCTTCTATACAGCACCGACAAGGGTTTGTTTTGCTAATATGTGAAGCTTGTAACAATAGAATATCGCTTTTTGGTGCCACATAGAACAACATATAGAACTGAAGAACCATTTGAGCATGAACTCATTGTTCTAAATAGAACCATTGTCTTTACTAAAGAACATTTGAAGAACCACCTTTTTCTTTTTCTTTTTTTTAAGTGTGTAGGCTGTTATGTGTCGGTTGCTCTCTCTATCCACATGAAGATAGGAAACCAAGCCATGGCCTTCAGAGAGGGAACAGAAACAAGCGTGTCTGATGGGATCATGTGAACAGGGATTATTTTAAACGTTAAGACGAATCTCTTATTCTGTAGTTCAGGGAATAAGTGTCTGTGGGATCTGGCCTGCCTTTAGACATTTGACCCAGAGTTCTCATATTTTTGTATCAGTTTCATGAGTTACTTGTCTTAAGCTAAAGTCAACGTGAAATCACAAAAGCTGACTTTGAGGCTGGAGCTGGCACAAAACCATTTTTTCTTTTCGGATAGTCTGATGTTGATATTAATAATCCCATTTAAAGGTCCAAATTTTTATTTTTTTAAACTACTAAGCTTTAAAGTTAGCCATTTTTAATTGAAGCACTTCACATAGGATAGATAGAAACGATAGATTTATTTCATCAGATTCATTCTTTTTTTTTCACTCAAATATACAGTCCTGCAGTTTCTGCTTATATCAGCCTGATATCAGTCGGTATCGGAATAGAGCCATCTCATTTAGAGACCGTTATTTCATTTCATATGATTTGTGGTTATTGTAATATTAGTGTTTTTCTATGCAAATAAATGCTTACATAGTAAAATGGGTAGCTTTTTAAATCTGTTTTTCCTGAGGTGCCTAAATCGGTTGCATGGTAGTGTGTGCCATGTTACAGAAGGAACACTTTGTGTTGTGATTTTTAACCTGTTTTGCATTTAAGACTAAGGTTGATGGCGTCTTTTTTTTTTTTTTTTTTTCCTCAAGGTCGAGGAGGTTGGAAGAACAATAATAATAAATTTGCTCAGAAGAGCAAGATCAACGTTATTATGCGGCAGGAGGAGTTAATAGCGCAGAAGAAGCGAGAAATAGAAGCGAAGATGGCAGAGCAAGCCAAACGGAACATATCAACTCCTAGCAAGCCGTTGCCACAAAGGTAACATAAATACAAATAAATAAAGATTTTCATCTTCTTTTGGAACATCACAATCTTACTTACTTGGGTATCGAACTCCTCTGCTGCTCTCAAATAAGACGTTATGTGTCATGTTTTTCAGTACCCCAAGTTCACAAGGATCAACCTCAAACAAGTTTGTGAATGATGGAAGCTTCCTGCAGCAGTTTCTGAAGATGCAGAAGGAGAAATCCAGCACAGATTCAGGTTTAAAACTCTGTTCAGACCTGTTGTTTTGACCTTTAGTAGCTCAGAGCATTGCACAAACCTTAATTCCAAAAAAGCCAGAACTGAGGTGCCGTCTGTGGGACAGGAAGTCATGAGCATTCAGTTGTGATTTTTGGCGAGTTTTTTTGGGGTACCTTGAATGGCTGTATTATGCATTGTAGGGGGTAAAGTCCTGAAATATAAGTCTTTGCAGTCACTCGTTTGAGGAACGTTGTTCTCAAACTGTCAGATCACTTACTGACCTGTCCTTATTCATAAAGGCTTTTCCTAGATTCTCTTATTATACCCATATTGAATTATGGTTGCATCACCTTTTCAATAAGTTTTATACCCATTTTGCAACGTTCCTAGGCTTAATTGTCCCTGTCCTGACGTTTTTTGAGAACATGCAGCAGACATCAATTTCAAAATGAGTGTTTATTAAAAACAACATAAAATAGATAAAAAGTTTGTCTTGGTACTGTTTTTGTTTAAATATAGGTCAAAACGGATTTACAAATCCGTTTGTGTTTATTTACACTTCACATATGGTCCCAACTTTTTTGGAATTAAGGTTTGTATTGTTGTCTTGTATTGACTTCCTTGACAAAATACTTCTCTCTGAACAGGGGTTTTATTTTTCTATTTGCATAAAGGTTTGAAGGCTCTTTTGAAGAAGCCGTCTTCTTAGTTTGAAGATAACAGTGTTTAATGAAATGAATGATGGTATTTCACACAGGATCCAACAGTGATCCCAAAGGCTCCACACCCTCTTCTCAGAGCCAGAAGAAGAGCATTCTGGTTGGGAAACGTCCCGGCTTGGGTGTTAGCAGCATGCTCAGCCAGTTCAAGAGCTACTCGCAGTCCAAGAAGAGCCCGCTACAGATCCCCCGGCCAAGCATCTTCAGCTCCCCTGACGAGGATGAGGTGGAGGAGGATGATGCACAATACCTGGAGGTCAAAGGTAGACCAGCAGCTTATTTTATGGCATAATTGCTTGTATTCTGTTTAAGAAATGTGCTGCTTGTAGTCATTTATCTGCTTTCTTGTCAACCTTTTGAAAGTATGAAAATATATCCTTTTTTTAAAGGATGTTACCAGTTGTTAGTTAGTTTAGCATAATGATATCCAGATTTTAGACGCCATTTACACCTGGTAGTTTCATGTGTTTCGAGTATCAAGATAGAGAAATGCAGATATAAATGTACCTAGATGCGTTTACAGATTTAAATCTGAGTGCTCAAACCATTTCAGAACGTATTTTCGGCCACATATAAAACACATGTAAATGCATCCATCTCTCCAAGCCTCATTTGACAACCAAAACACTTCCCAAAATGTTCTTCGTATGGAGAAAAACGCCCCCTGGACTGCCACTACTAAACAGAGGCATTGCTACTCATTCAGTTCAGTAGCCTTCAACAGACCAAACTAGTTAAAATAATGCACCAGTTTGGTTCATCTTCAGCTCGTCGTTATTCGCTGTCTCACTGCGTTCCTTGGACTTTAATACACATGGTCCATGACCGTGATGACTAATATAAGAGGCTGATTGCAAGAAGACGGCTGTTTAGAATAAAAATTGGTGTAAAACCGGTGTAAAGAAATTAATAACGGCATGCAAAGTTGTGACTTTTGAAGTGTCTTCAAAATAGAACAGGAAAAAAGAGGAACATCACAGGCGATTGGTTGTTGTGCATAAGCTGAATTGCATATTATGCATCATCAAACAGTTAATTTTTTTTTTAGTCTGACTAACCAAAGAAACATTTGACTGCCAAGTATAAGTGCATATGGTTAAAATCTTATCATGATGCAATCCAGATACGAGTGACATGAAATGACCAGGTGTAAACTTTCTAATAGCTTTATAGAACAACGTTTTTTTTTTTAAACCCTAATGTGTTCCAAATAGGCATCAAGCAAAGATGTGAACCATCTTGGGGTCGCTAAGGACCAATTTGAGAACCGCTGAGCTAGCTAATTAAGAGGAACTTCTCAATTAAGGCAAAGGCACACAGATCTAGATTCTTCAGCAATCAGTTGCATGAAAGTTTCACAGTGTAAAGTCAGTCTTAGCAACACTTTCTGATGGCGAGATAATGCACAAGTGTGGAATATAACTTTTCAATAAGACCAATGGCAAATAAATAGCTTGTGAGCTCTCCAGGACAGTTTTGCTACCAGTCTTTATTTTACACATTGTCTTCATTTAGTGTTGCAGGAGGAATTATCTAAGATTTTGAACTACTGATAGCCTGTTGTTTTGGGTTGGGGTGCGCTGGGCTTCACTGCATCTGCTAAAACATGCTGCGTATGTGGATACCACGTTTCACAGCCCTCCGCTCCCCATGTCCTGTCTTATTAGTACACAGTTATGAGTATGTGAGTTATGGCGGAGTACTCATAGCCTGCTTAAAGTTTCCCCCCCAGAGGATGAAGACTTAGTCCTCATCATCGATCGGATGGCTTCTTTCGTCGCTGAAGGGGGGCCAGAGCTTGAGAGGAAAGCTATAGAAGATTACAAGGACAATCCCGTCTTCTCGTAAGTCCCTGATGAATTAATAGCAGCTCGATGTCACATACAGTACCTTTTCTCTAAAAGCCCTAAAGCTATATAGTCCTTGTTTCTCATGTGGTTTCTATTATGTGTTCTTGAGGGAATGTTTCTGCTATCTGTCACTTAAATTATGATGTTTAATTCTCTTTGTGACCAGAGAAAGTAAATGTAGCCTGTCTTTTCCCCACTTGAGTAGATTCCTGATTGAGAAGGACAGCAAGGAGCATCTGTACTTCCGCAAAAGAGTAGCTCAGCTGAGACAAGACAACCATGCAAAAGACTCATCTAAACAGTCTGATGGTAAGAATACATGTCTGTTTTAATTTTTTTTTTTTTAAGCTTTTCACCAAAACAAAAGGGGGTTTATTCTGTTTCCTCTATTTTTTTTTTTTAATTAATAGTAAAAAAAAACAATAGGTTAGTACAACTCTCTCTAACTTAAATAAGGAAATAAATATCCTATTAAGAACGTTTGGGCTGTGTCAGAACACTGCTAATTCCCTTGAAACTTCATTCTATGAATTTAGACATTTGCCATGGGTACCTGTTCCTAGTCGCAAAAAATTACCTTCCTCCTGCCCCCTCCCTCTCTTATTCCCCCCACCTGCAGTAGACTGATAAGATGCAGTTGAGTAGTAGTTTGAGTTGAGTCCCAGTACTGATAGGCTGCTTAAAGTCTTCTCCTCAGTGGACGAGGATACAAAGAAGGTGGCAGACAAGCTGGCCCGCTTCGTGGCCGACGGAGGGCCAGAGGTGGAGGCCATCGCTACCAAGCACAATCACGACAACCCTGCCTTCAGGTAAGACCTTTCGCACTTACTGCACTCAGATGGCTACATCTCTAAATTTGTGCTTTTACATTTGTCATCACTACCACCGTGTTCAGTACTGCTGTACTTTTTGGTTTTGCTGGCCTGTGTGTGCAGCATGTTATTGGTCCAGGGTAGGACTGCATAATTAATTGTATTTTAATCACTATGATAGGAGTTTCCACAGTGGACACACTGTTAAGGCCTGTGATGAAAGAACGAATCAAATTGCATTCTGTACTTACGGTGCAAGAGTAAGGCAGGGCAATATGGTGTTAGTTATTGTAATCGTGATAAATTACATCACAGTATGCTTTTCTGAGTAGATCCTGAATTTTGTCATTACTTTTAGAACTGCTTATTTTATTACAAAGAGAGCATAATATAATACGCACACACCCTTGTACCCTGTTCTTCAGTTGCGAGGACCCCCACAGGCCCACCACAGAGCAAATATTATTTGGGTGGTGGGACTGTGACACTGACTTGGTTGTGTCAGATACAGTGCTGCTGGAGTTTTTAAACAACTCGTTCTCACTGCTGGACTGAAAATAGCCCACTAACCAGAAATATCCAGCCAATCTGTGACCACTGATTAAGGATGAGATGATAACTAACAAAAACTGAGCGTTAAAGAACAGTATACGTGTAGCCTGCTGTCACGCAAAAAAATTAGTTTTTATTATTATTATTTATTTATTTATTTTGCATAAATTAAAACTTCTGTTACAAATTAAGAATGTTTGTTTGTTTTTTCCTTCTCTGTGAAGTTACCATTTGTTGGTACAATGTTTTGTTTCAGCAGCCATTTAAAAATAGTGCATTCAGGTGCTTCCAGGCTCGGTTCACACTGATGACAGTTATGGGTCGGATTTGAGTAAGAAGAATGAATGGAATAGAGCATTAATTTACTGGTCGTGTTTAAAAATGACACTTACAGTTTAGACTGAATGGATTGAATGAATGTATTACTGCAGGCTAACTCACTAGCTCTTCTTCTACCAGCTTTCTCTACGATCATCAAAGTCCAGGTCACCGCTTCTATAAGGCCAAAGTGGAGGAGTACCGTCAGTCCAAAAACAGCTCTACAGCTCCCCCTTGTGTTGAGCCCGCCTCAGACATGAAGCGGCCAGCTGCTTCTTCACCATCTACAGCATCTTACACCCCCAGCTCAGCCCATGCAGAATCCCAGAGCCCAGAAGCAGCCCCTACGAGTGCTAAGCGGAAGAGGAAGAGTCGCTGGGGGTCTGAGGATGACAAAGTGGAGCTGCCTGTCCCTTCGATAGTCATCCCTCAAATGGATAAGGCTGAGCCAGAAACTCCATCACTGTCTGGTACTCTGCAATGTTTGCATGTTGTTTATTGAATGTTATATAGATTTAAATCTTTTCGCCATCATCCACTGCTTAGATTTGACCAGTAATTAAACCAATATTTGATATATTTATTGTACTCCAGTAGAGCAGAATGATTAGGTGATACTGGGTTACTAGGCTAAAATATCTGCATGTTGTTCATTTTACTGTATTTGTATTTCTCTACAAAAAAATGTTAGATTTCTACATAAGACTAATCCAGATGGCTCTAGCCCCAGTTTCTACATATTATCTGCATCAGCTATCAGCATTCCAGTGAGATGAAGAGCAACTTTATCACTTAATTACACTCAGTCTAATAGTTTAATAGGCCACTAATAATTTAAATTCTGATATAACCTAGAATTATCAGATAATTTGCTAAAAGATACAAGTTCAAAAAAGTTTGAGCTGGAAGGAATGCACAACTGCAGTTACAAGACCCTGTGCAAAGTAAGTGGTTAATTATTACACAGTGGAAAGTTTCTTTGAAAGACTCTTCAGTTTCTCTGGAAAGTCTTCACCATCATTGTGTAGCTAAATTATGAATGCAGATTTTATAGAGGTGTTGAATCAGACTGTATAATACATTTTTTAAAACAAATGTCTAATTTAAGTGTATATGACAACATAGTCTGTCGGGATATTAAAGGGCCTGTATCTCCCATTTTCCTTGTGTTCTGTTTTTATCTTTGAGGTCTACTTATGTTCTGTGCTGTTATGTACCAAAAACATAATTCATGGTTCATTTTTACATGACCATTTTCTATTACAAGACCATTGTCTTTATCTTATAGAATGACACAGCCTATTGTGCCTTTAAGACATTATATATATATATATATATTAAAAAAAACAATTCTTGTACTGCAATAGGCTGAATAGGTGGATATATGTAAATATTAAGTTTTGGGACATGACAAAAACAATGAATAACATTTATAAAATGTATAGAAAATTCAGTTTTTCGTGATATGGGCCCTTTAAAACATACTGATAATGTTGTAACTGAATTGAACATGTTTGTTTATTGGTGTACTTGACTGCTAACAGAGCAAGAGCTGAGGGGACTGGGTTATAAGAAAGGAAAGCCAGTTGGTCTAGTGGGCGTCACAGAACTCTCTGAGGACCAGAAGAGACAGCTGAAAGAACAGCAGGAAGTATGAATTGTGCTATTCTAAAATGTATTATGACTTAGTGTTTTATGTGCTTTGTGTTTTTGTAAGTGCAGTTGTTCTCGTTGTGTGTGTGTAAAGAGTGTAAATGAATGTCTTATTACATTTAAAGGGGAATGGGCATTATGTCTTGATTTTTAATATGCATTTAAGGGGAAATGTACATGGTGATTATTGTAAGTTACATCCCTCACTGTCTGTGTGGTGCGTGTTTGCGTGATGCTATTATCAGATGCAGGAAATGTTCGATATGATCATGAAGCACAAGCGGGCGATGCAGGAGATGCAGCTGATGTGGGAAAAGGCGGTGCAAGACCACCAGCATGAGTATGACAGTGATGAAGAGATCGACCCTGGCGTGGGCACTTGGGAACATAGACTTAGAAAGATGGAGATGGAAAAAACAAGAGGTCAGTGAATTTTTTTTTTGTTTGTTTGTTTGTTTGTTTTTTTTCTTTTATTCTTGTTTTAATATAGAAACAGGAGGCAAGGGGGGAGAATGCAACTAAAGGTGGGAGGTGTACTGTTATAAGTGAAGACTAGTAAGACAGTCCCATGTTATGGATTCCATACTGAGTATACCATGATTAGCCCAAAAACAGTCTGCCTCCAAAACAAATTAAATAGTTATTATTGTTATACTGT
>JAILXH010187900.1:10427-22541 GCA_023558415.1 Piaractus mesopotamicus | reverse complement strand
CCCCCCCTCAAATTCAGTTGAGCACAGTCAGTAAGCTGCATTTGCATGGTCATATTTATACAGTTTATACAACATGTCTACAGTATTGCCAAAGCATTACTGAAATAAGAACTAACATTTAATAAGTCTAAGTTACAAAGAGATTTAGTTTGAAACCTAATACATAAGTAAACTGTTTAGTTGAGACTAAGTACATAACTAAAAACAGCAATTTATGTTTCTAACTTTCTCCAAGTTAAATTCAATTAAAGTCACTAAGCTTTATTAACACAGTCAGTTAAGTCTTAAGTTTCAATCAGAAGTTTCATTTGAGGATTTAAAGATTTAATTGAACTATCAGAGAAGAAGAATATTTTAAGGATATTTAAGGATATTTTTCTCTCTTTCTCCTTCTCTCTCTCGTACATGCTTATAATAATCCAGTTTAAAAATATCAACTAATAACAACCAATTTCTTACAGTCACTGCTACTTTTTTGTGGCTGCCTTTAATAATTATTATTCCAAAATATTAGCTTAATTCCATCCCTTAAACATATAACAGTTAATCCTAACCACTTAGTCAGTATTTGTCATCTGTCATAGTAGAAACTGTTCCCACTTTTTTCTCCTCTTGTCATGAATGTTCCCTCATTTCCCAATAAGACATAAACCTTAATTGTACTGTAAGCTTATATAATAACAATGGAAATGAACGTTGAAATTCCTTGGCATAATAAGTCAATATCCATTTAATATGAAGCAAGTGAACACTGGCCAACATCTGTCAAGTTCGGACTGTAGAGGCTGCTTTTGCAGTCCTTGAGCTCTGTGGGAATTTGATTAACCATAAAATGGTGCATTATGTCACCCCTATTAGGGCCATTTAGTGTTGCCAGAAGGTCAGTGCAGAAAAAAGACCTCATCTTCACTTTTATTGAGATGTCTCAGCAATAAGGGCTCTGTTTCAGCACAGCTGTATGCCAAGAGGGGCCAGGCCGTCTCAATGCGTTCCTCTGTGCCCGTCTCCCTGTGTCTGCAGAGAATGCGTTTTTTTTCTGTTCCCCCCTCAAAAGAAATATGAGGAATGTTGGCTCATGCTACCAGCTTATAATTTATAAGAGAAAGTTTGTTTTTGTCAATGTTGGATCAAATATGTTTTGATAGCTTAGTGCTGACATAATGGTCATTATAGTGTGGATATTTGAACAGACTAACATTGGTGCCTCTGCTCATCCGGTCTTCCCTCTGTAGCTTTCGAAATGAGATGTATCAAGAAAGCTTCAATCCTAGAGCAATAAATGAATAGGGGAGTGAAACAAATGATGGTATAGACTGTAGGGTGGGATCAGCTCCGAAAGTTTGTCACAGAAATACCGATTTTAACAATCTACAAATTCCATTGAGCGAACAGCCAGTATAATATTACGGTCAAACCGTACTTTGTTGACTGATATAGCTGTCAAAGTTATCAAATATGACTGTTGCTCGCAATTGTCAAATTTCAAACAGCCGAAGCTTAAAAAATGTCAATAGAAGCCAAGCTACTTGAATTCAAGCTACTAACAAATGTCCTTACAACTTCACCTGAAAACTTTTATTAAACAGATGAATAACAAACTTTCACAATGCACAAATCTCTAACAGTTCTGACTAGGTCTGAATGAGTTGTGGAAAATATCTATGATTTTCAAATGTTGTGTCTGTGGTTTGAATTCAGATTATTTTTTGTAACTTAAGGTTCAGACCTGTAATTTTGCCCAAGAAGATCAGCACATTCAGTTTTTCTGACTCAAAGCTTGATTGCTGAATGCAGTGTGCCAGACTGCCATTTAGTTGTGGTTGTGTTGTCATGTACACAGCACATGGGTGTTTGATTGCTTTTCATTGGTCTAACTTATCTACAGGCATTTCACTAAACGTATCGATATTACATTTCCAGACTTAAAACTTACCACAACGTTGTGGATGAAAGAATTAAGCTCTTGCGATTTTAAATTGAACTCTTTTTACTTTGATAGATTCATATGTATTTGTTTTACATGATTTTACTGTGCAGCACTTCAGCTGATGCTTGTTGTCTTTTAAATGTGTTATTTAACTTGACTCTTTAAAATTGCGATTTTGATATCAAAACGCTTAATCGTTCAATCTTAGTTTTGATTTTGAGTTGTTTGGTTGTTTGAAATAGAATCAAATACCTGAATGTGGTTTTTTATATAACACTTAAAAAAAACACTGTTGGTGCTGTACAGGCAAGCTGTCCACCTATGTCGATATATCTGTGGAATCCTAATATCGGCTGATTGTACAGGACAGAAAATGTATTCATTGGGTTCTTTTTTAGCAAACATAATAGCAGCTGCTCTTTGAACACTAATAAGCTCACAAAATGAATATGGAGAATCCAAATAAACACCTTGGCTTGCAACAGTGCACACTCTGGCACTTAATGCTAAACACAATGAGCTCTGCTCAAAAACAACGGTAATTTCTCCTCTATCAGGGTCATGCCCTAGCTCTCACAAGGTGCCCATACGCAGGCCAGACCTGACTCTCAGGGAGCCCTTCATAATTAAGACCTCTCCTGTGGTCAGGCTGTTTTTTTGAGGACGGAGGATCTTAAGCTGACCCTGTGTAAATGCAGTTGTCGCGGAGGTGACCTGCCTGTAAATGAGGGTCATGCTTCAGGTACAGAGAGGTCACCGGGGGTTACGGAGGTTGCTTCTCTTTGTGGGCTGTTCTTCCACCCCCTCAGCAGAAACGTGCCTTCGATTGGGTTAGCTCCTATAAGGTGCAGAGCAGCAAGGGTCACCTCGTCTGCACCGAGATCCAAAAGGTGACATGCGGCAGGAGTCGTGCCAATCGAGCTGAGCATCTGTCACATCAGCCGGACAGGAGTGAAGCGTCAGCATTCACACGGGGGCCCTCATCTTTAAGATCCGTACACATAAAGGTGCTGTGTTGCAAACAGCATTTTAGTAAATGCAGGTTAGAGCCATTACGGCAATAAAAGTACTATGCAGTAAGTTTGTATTTTCCCCATAGGTCATTAAAGCATCTTGAAATCAAAATTGACCACCTTTACCTTGTTAGTACGTCATGTTCAGGTCATAGTACACATGGTTCATAGGCCTGTTGCGATCATGAAACTTTAACCGATGATTCTCATATAAATAGTTATGATTAATGATTTAATTGGCTTTTCTTGTTCATTGAATGAAATTATTTAAGTAGCCAAATTGACTGATTAACTATTTTGTTTCCTAGCTTCAGATAATTAGTAGCTAATACAAGTAGTGCTTGACAAGTTGTCAAAATTATAAAGTTCACTGTTGAGTGTGCATACATACTCACACAAATGTCTACAGTGACTCGGAATCATAGGTAAAGTCCAGCAATGCTATGTTTATCACTACACACACACATATGCTAAAAACATTAGCATCAGCCGCATAGCTGACAAATAAACAAACTTTACTTATGCCGCCCTATGTTAGAGGAATAAATTAGAATTTAGAACTTTTTTGTCCCATGATGTCTCAACAAATGCATTTACTGCTTTTATTTACATTTATTTGGCTCTGCTCACCACCCCCAGTTCACCTTCTGCTTGTTGCAGACGTCTGTCTGTGGAACATTATTGTAGTCAGTCTAAATAATTGTGATCATCTCAAATGCTTGTGATTAGGTTATTAAGTAATAATTAATAACAAGCCTAATGATTCATCATAGCATATCATTTAAAAGTCAAAATTCTTGTTTTTCTGTAACTTTTGGTCAAAATATGATGACTTTTGCCTGCCTTGAAAGTATCTTGATTGCATCATCATAAACCAAATAACATTAAGCAATAATATAATGTTTCACCTCTCCCTCTCATTAACCCCTACCTGTCAAGAAACTACTAAACATTATGATTTTCTATTTATGTTTACTTTAAAACATAGTCAATGCATCAAAAAATTCAGTGAAGGCTATCTGTTGATCCTACTTCTGCATCGTTCTCTTTATTTGTTTTTGTAATGTATGTTCAAAAAAAATGATTCTATTCAGTTTGTTAATGGCTTTTAATATACTGCTTTTAATATATTTTGGAATTACTTTTGGGACTATGTTGTGGTATTAAATGTTCCAAAAAGAGGTATATGTGAATCTATGTAAACATTTAACGACTTCATGCACGATTACCTACAGTGACACAATTATTTAAGCATGAAAGTGTTTAGTTTTGAATAAATTACTCCCATTGATTCTACCTGAGGATTACATAATAGTGTTAACATTTAACATTTTATAGGTGAAAACTTTCAAACTTAATCTCTTTGTTTCAGACTCACTATGGGGGTGTTTTCATTTGTTCACTTTATTGAGGAGTGATTGGAATAATTCTATTGTAATTGTATTGCATTAGAACTTGGGCACCTGTGGAAATCTACAGTGATGGGTAGCTGAAGAAAAGTTTGTTCTTCTCCATCTTTCTTCCTGTGGTTTGGTTAAAGAGAGGAGAAGACGTGAGCATTGCTGCCCGTGGCCTCGGACTCTCTGAGCACGCCGTCGGGGCAGAACAGCACTTAGGCCAAATCCCAGAGGCCGTGCCTGGTGCAGCCGAGCCCACATTAGCTCAGGCATGGCTTTCCAAAATGGACCCGGCTGAGCGGAATGAAACGCATAAGGCGGCGTGCACGCCACACCGAGGGCTTTATCAAGCATAGATCAATGGATGGCCACATTCTCCTGCAGCTCCTGCGCTGCAAGGGCAAATACTGTATCTTCTGGGAGTTGGGCGGGAGTCATTGATAGGCTTAGCCTGTGTTTGTGTGTGTTGGTGGGAGGATGTATGTCCATTCGTGTATGTGTCTCGCCTACTTTAATCAGGTTTCTTTTTTTCCCCTCTCTCTCTCCTTTCCGACCGCAAACACAGAGCGGTAAGTGAAGCGTTGCAGGGCGGCCGGGGGCTTTTCACAAGGGGACAAAAGGTGGGAGAGGCCGTGGGAGGCCGGGTGCGGCCCACTCCGTCAATGCCCCTCAGTTCAGCCGAGCGGCTCCAGAGGCCCCTGCCCTTCCAGCTGTAAAATTGGCTGACAGCGAGCCTCTAAAGCCCCCCACTCCTCAATGAGTCCACACACAACTGGGGCATTTACCAGGGCTGATTGCCCCCTTAAGCGAGCATGCTTTATTTTTATTTTTTTTTCTTTTCCCAAGCCCAAGCACATTCAAGCATATGGAGATTGAACATGAATAAAAAAAAAAAAGTACAAGGTTGCATTTGTTTCAGGCCCTTTAGTGTAAGTGAATAATGTTGAGTATTAGGTTTTGCAGTGCTCTTTTGCTCGCTATTATTTCTTTAAACATTTGCATTACGGCGTCTTTTTCAATAGCGGTCGCGCTTGCATTCGTAACATTGAGCGGCTCGATAAGCTCGCCAAGAGCCCTTATAATGTGCTCACTGGAAATGAAGAAAAATACAATTACTGTAAGACAGTGTAATGAAATAATCAAAGTTTAGCCATGTACATTTCTGTGCAGCCTCAGTGAAAAACATATTGATTTCCTTTTTTCCATGGCCTTTTTAAGAGGGAATTGAGCAGAATGAAAATATTTGTCCCCCCTGAAACCATGGGGATAAGCTATTATCCGAACGAGAAGCTAAGGAAAATCAATGGTAATGTCCCAGGTGATTTTGTCTCCAGAACAGCCATTATGAAGGACCCTGCTTACTTTCTCCCATTTACATGCCTGGGGAAACTGTTTTAAACCAAATCCTGCCTTTGCCCTATACCCTACATTCTTCCACTTTTTGTGTGTGCTCCATTACAAGCGTCAAGCTCCTCTGTTGCCCTCTGAAAGTGCTAGTTTAATCAGAAATATGAAAATGCCTTGGAAGGAGTTAGCCTTGAGGAGTGACACCATAGAGGAAGGATTTACAACAAAAGGATGCCTGATTAGAGAAAGGATACGGCCCTATGAATCATCCGCAAATGTATGAAATTGGATAACGACAAGGCCGTGGCACGGGCGCCCGGCCGCTCCGAGCAGCCGAGAGCCACAACAACAGTCAGGGCCCCGCCATCTTGTTTACATGATTCTCAGCTCTCTCCTTTCATCACGGCCACCGCCGTTTCCTTCAGGAGCGCGCTGAGAGACAGACGCCAAGGGAGAGAGAGCGAGCACGCGAGCGAGAGAGATTGCAACTTTGGCCCTATTGTTTAACAGCTGCCGAAGACGGAGGACACCGCAAAATTATTCTGAAGAGCTGGAGACACACGGTGGCTCTGCGACCTTTAACTGCACTTCCTTAGCTGAATCTCATCCAATTAGAGCACTGTATATTTTCCCTAATAGCGGCTGATGAGGCAGGGCGTATGAGGCAGCACGCCCGGCCTGGCGTTGCTATGCAGCGGGATGGCTGCTTAGCAGCAGAGGAGCGCTGGGGGATAAGTGAGCAGAGAGCTTTAATTTGATAGGGTTAGAATCCTGCAGGCTCTGGGGTCGCGGGTCATCAGGAGCTCGTCTCACACTGAATATGAAGAAATCAGAAGTAAATTGCTTACATCTGCTGCCGGTGGCTAGGGCTGGCTGTGATTGGCTCCCGGAGGTGGGCGCCATCTCACACGGGCGAAGCAAAGGGGCCTGGGTGTAAAGAAAGCTTGTAATTGGAGTAATTCGGCATTAATAGATGTTAAAAATTGTCCTCCAAACAGCTGCTTTGGAACGCTAAGCCCTTCCGCAGAGCTTCTGAAGTATTTCTTATTTTCCCTTACCAACTCTGCTACTTTTTAAACATTGTGGTTATCAGTGGGGAGAATTTTGCCTTTGTTTAACTGATGGGGAAATTCTTGTACAATTTTACTAGGGTTAAAGTTTTCTATCACTGATTTGAAAACATCCTTATGATTACATATGTATACATTATCACGATACATTACGATATATAATGTATGATAAATCGCAAGAAAGCCACACAAGCAGTTTTTTGTGATTGTTATATGATCATGTATTTAAATGTCACGTAAGGGCTGTGGTTACGTTGTAAGAAATATACAAATTTACCCTTGGAGTGTCATTCTAATGTGAACCAAGAACCTGTCAAATCCCTGGACTGCCCGTCACTCGTATATGTTCAGCTCTATAGCCCTCTCATTGGGACTGTTTCCAATGGAAAATTAAACAGGCTGTGAATTATCACAAATGTCTGGCAAATGACACTCCATTGGAAGGTCTTTGTCACCAATTATGTGTCCATTAAAAAACAGTCAATCAGTCAATCTGCAAAATAGCTAATCCTCAGAGGGGTCTGTCATTGACAGAGAGCTGTCAATAGTCCACTTGATATGATTTAGCTGTTAAGAAAGTAGAGACTCACCTTAATCTGGCCTCTTTCACAACAAACCACATTCATTCTTCATCCTGAATAACTTTAGCAAACAAGTCAGAAACGTTTAAATAAGTCAGCATTGGTAGACGTTGCCAGTTACATACAGGATTTTCTTGTGTCTTGCTGTGGGTCAGAATTTGAGAGGCGTGTATTACGGCTTAAGAGGACTGAGTTTATCAACCCCCCCTCCATTGCCCCACAGCTGTCTACAGAGCAGCTTCTACATGTGACTAAACAAAAACACAAATTGGCTGTCTGGCCAGCTAATCTGATTTCCGAAAGAGTTGAAACTGAGACCCTGTTAGCTCCTTCAGATGATAGACTCTAGTATTATGTTCTCACATCGTAACCGCGGCTTTAGTGGGTATCCTTTTCCCAATCAAAACAAGCGCTCCAAAACATTATTGCATTATGTTACCATTTTGAAACAAATGACTCAAAATGGTCCAGCTTTGCCACAGACAGTAGTCCTTCCACAAACCCATTAGAGTGTCTTAGCCTTTCTGCTGTGTGTGTGTGTGTGCGTGTGTGTGTGTTTGTGTGTGTTGCTTGTGAAAGCAGCCCCTCCATCACCTCTCATTGCACCAAATTCATTGACAGCGCCTTTGGTTTGCAGGGGTGTATAAAAAATTCCATGTAAATGTCTGGATCAAAAACGATTTTCGCACACACTCATAAATCACTCAGTCAGAAATGATGGGCCCTATTTATAATTTCTGGCGATTATTTGTAATATTTTTAGCACACATTATGCTGCAGTGACATCTGTCAACAGTTCCAAGGAGGGAGAGAGAAAAGAGCGACAGAGGGAGAATATGAAGAAAGAGGCAAATGATGGATCTAATATTGGTTACTGCTTTCAAGTTTCCCCTCTTTCATAGACTAGTTGTCACTGCCGGCTTACCAGTTGTGTGCAAAGAAGACCTTGCCTATATGTTTTCCAGCTCCTGTGAACGACTAATACGTGAGACTTAAATGAACAGTAGGAAAAATCATATTTATCCAATTATTACTTTATTATTACTTTACCTTTTACGAAAACAAATCAGACTATACAGTGACTGGAGTTCTGTTTTTAGCTATGGGACATAGTTTTGTCCATTTTTATATCTAACATTACTATACTTTATCAGAAACTACATAAGCAAGTCTGTTTGAGATTACTTCTCAGCTTGAGGGAAGTGTGTGATGATTTAGACCAGCAGATAAGTGATACTAATTGGTGTACATAAGCTGTCATTACTTGTTAGCTACATTAGCCCTGTGGTTGAAGTGTAAAACCAAACAAGAAGGAAACTTCAGATGCTAAATCTCTTTTGCTTGACTAACATTTGTGTTAAGAGGTGATTTGTGAATACTGTGTGAACCACTCCTTTAAATCACAGTTCTATGGGGTGGGCAATATGACAATATTGTTAAATTATTATTATTATTATTATTATTATTATTATCCTGATAAATTACAATCACAGTATATTTTTCTGAGTATATCCTGGATATCATCAATACAACACTGACAGCTGCATGTTTTATTAAAATAGAACATATTTGGTACTGTTTAATTGGACATAGTGCAGCATATTTTGTTTTCAGTGTTGAATAAATTCTGTTAATACATATTTTGCCAAATTTCCCTTCCTTAGTTCTAGCGTGACTTGGCTTTCTTTTTTTAATGGTGCAGGGAACGACCAGTTAAGATTTGAATTACTTGCACACTGTGAATCTCCTCCCACTGTCAGTAGCCTTTGATTTTTGGAGTTTCTTTTCATCTCTTGAAGTATTGAGCACTGTAAGCAAAGCAGTCTCTGTCATGTCTCTGACTGCTTTTCTAGAGCTGCCAAATTATGGAGCTTGAATCATTAGAACATACTATTATTTTTACATTACATTACTGTATGTGGGTTGAGCAACAGACTGAAATGATTGTGCTGAGCATAAGTGACAGGTGGATTGGATACCCCAGGGAAAGGCGTTCAGAAGGAAACGGATTAAATAAATTAGTCACATCCCTCAAAGTAAGGCTACCTTTTTGACACTGCTTTAAAAGCATGATCTGCACCGAATATTCGCCAAGACGCAGATGATACAAATCCCTCTGATGATAAGAACTTTTTAGTCAAAGTCTGCTGTTCAAAACTATATAAAAAAGGGATTTTGATAGTACTTTGGTTCTTCCCCATCTGTCGGAATAAAGTTCTTATGCTTAAAGCAGTGGAGAAGCAGAGCGCCCCGTAACTTTGATTAGTATTTATATCATTTCTCCCTGCTGACCTCCTTGCTTATGTTTTGGGATGGAAGAAAGAAACATCATAATTTTTAAAAGCTGCTGTTGTAAGTGATTTGTGTGTGTAGCAGCAGAGCCTCAAACACTGGGACTTGGTAATAAGAATATCAGAAGGTCAATCGGGGTCAGGCAGTCTTCCTCTGCAGGAAATGAGCTTTCGGTGTGCTGTGTTCCCAAAGTAATGAGCAACGCCACTCTGTTTAATCTTTGCTAATATTGTTATAATAGCTGGATGAATTATTAAAAACAAACAAATATGGCTACATATTCTGCGGACCACACTGGCGCATGGTGCGTTATGCTAATGTCCAGCCGATGTGGCCAGAGTGAAACTCTGATCGTTGTAATCGTTTCCATTAGGCAGCCAGCTTGTTACAGTTAGATACAGTAGCATCTGTTGGCCCTGCAGAACCTCACAGCCCTGAAGTCAAAGCTCTGACATCAATCTATATAATTGGAAGCTAAACAATCATTTCCTTTTTTATTTTGAGACAAATCATTGGCTGCCAATGTATGAATTAATATGCACCTGTTATGTTTGACTTTTGTACTTTTTTTCCATGCCTTCCAAATGGATTCTGTATATATTTTTTAATCAGTTCCTCCTCTTTACAGATGTGAAGGTTATCATTTTCATATTGTATATAGGAGGTGTTTTAATAAAGGCTATGAATATCAAGTCATAATATGCAAATATATTCCCCATATTGTGGCCTCATGTGAGCGGCGTGATTGGTTGGTGGGGGACAAATTGTCCTCGGCCAGGATGTTTGGCGACTCAGCAGAAGCTGCTGCTGATGTGTGTAATAGCCTCTGTCCCAAATTTCCATGATAAAGGTGGGCATGAAGATGTAAAGGGGGGGAGAAGAATAGCCGGAGAAATGAAGAGGCCCTGTCTGCCTCGCATAATATTTCCTTTTGCACGCACTGAACGCCGCGCCGGACACACTTTAATGCCAAAATCACAAATGAACAAATGTGAGTGTTTTGTCAATAGCATGTAAATAGTTATTCATATGATGCTAATTCCTCCCGCTCGTTTCCATCACGTCATTCTACTCTGGAAAATTGCAATTAAGTTTGGGAAGATAAAAAAGAGAGAGAGGGAGAGAGAGAGAGAGGAACACCAGACATGCCAACTGCTCTGCATTTCAAGGCTTGATTGGACTATCAGCTAGTCAGCATGCCGCCATGGGTTTCAGTGCTGTTAATTGATCCTTTCTTTAATTAATGTGGAAAGAGGAAGACCGTAGCCTGGTCCTGTCTGCTCGTCCTCCCTGTTGTCCATCTAAATAGAATAAGAAGCCTGAGACCTCTGGAAGAAACTCAAAGCTTAAGCCTCTGTCATGGATTCTGAGCTATATTTGGTGTACCTTTCCAAAGACATGTATGCTATAGATTGTCTGGCTTCATTAGCTAGACCTTTGCTGACTAGTTTTTAATTTACATTTAAGTGGCCTTATGCCTTTAATAAGCATGCGTGGGTTAATGTAACGCCAAGCTCGAGAGTCACACACACTCTCCTTCTCTCTCTCACTCCCATATCCGCAGTGCGTTGTTTAGCCCACGTACACCATGTGAAAAAGGCGCTGTGAGATTTTTATGTTTGCTTTAGCATAGCACAACATCCCGTCCGTTTCCTTTTACCGTGCCAGGTCCTGCGTATAAACCAGTGGTGCGTAATTCACAATTATGCCAGCATAAGCTCGCAGAACAAGTTTAACCTGTGGGTGAACCCAGTGGTTTTTCAGGGACACCATTACGAACTTCAGAGTGAGAAGTTATGTCGGGTCAAGAGAACTGTTAATGATCTTTTCTCTTAGATGTAGGTCATACGCTTCTGATATAGGCACCGTCTGATGTGCCATTGTTTTCCTTGTCTTGGATATATCAGTTCTATTAAGCGCTTTTCTTTTTTTAATCAGAAATATTTTTCAGGTGGAAATTGTTGTGGATATATTTTTTTAATTTTCTCTTAATGATTTTATGAATTTCTTACCATAGTTTTTCCCCCAATCTAATTCCCTTTATTATTCATCAGAGGTGTGAAATGCCATCTTAGCACTTGACTTTTCCCACAGAATGAGTAACTTCATTTTCTTTGATTGCTTTAAAAGTTACCAAAGGACAAGCTTTTTCTTCCCTGCAACGAGGGCAAGAAATGAAGGGATGGCAGCTGAAGACTGAACATGTAAGTATCTGTTTCTGTCTAATTAAATCTGAGAAGGAGGCTCATTCCTGCTCTGCCAAGCGGTGCATGCAAACGCAGGAGGCTCCTTTTGTGGGGACACACTGCCACCTATGGTCAGAAACCAAATGAGGCATCAATCTTTAAGTCTAGTTTAACTGCTTTTGTGGGGTCAGCCTGATGTTTACAGAAATATGATTTAAAATGTTGAAAGTAGGAGGAAAATGGAGAAACTAGCAATTAGTGACTTTTTTTTTTTTGTTTGTTTGTTTATCAAGACGCATTT
>JAILXH010187867.1:3324-14687 GCA_023558415.1 Piaractus mesopotamicus | reverse complement strand
ATATATATATATATATATATATATGTACACGTATGTATATCAATGTCACTGCTGTGCTGAGAATAATTAGAACAGTTGTTTGGTTCCAGATGTCTCCCCTCAGCCATCACATAGATTTGTGATGATTCCATTCTGATTCAATCACCAGCACACTTGATTTAACACAATAAAATACTGAACAGTAGTTGAGATACGAACTGTTTTTTTGAAAATAAGAAAGTCTTGAAGAAACTCTTTACAAGCAAAAATAGGCTTATTGCCTAGATAAATGGTTTTAAACAATATGCTTAGGTAGGTGCCCTATGGATTCTCTACCGATATATGTATATCATTGCTGTTTTGATTTCCAATAGGTAGGTCCAATTTTGTGAGAAAAAACATCACTCTAGGCCTTCTGAAAGACCTAGATACGTCACTGACTCTGAATATGAGTGTTAGCCTAACCAATGCATTATAGATCAGTTGAAAGAAATGGACTATAGCAGCTCTACACTGAAAGCATCACAGGAAAACCGCTACTAGATAAAATATATCTTAATATATGTAAAACACCAGATGTGTTTTACAAGCATCAAATGTCCATGGTTAATTTAGAACAGCCAAAAAATATTCATGTCAATCGGTGTTAGCTTATATAATATACTATTAGAATCCCATAGGGGTGCTAGCAAAATTTCTATTATCAAAGACGAGTTTTTTCCTCATTTTGACATCGTTGGCCCAAACTAAAGGCCTAGCTCTAACAGTTATGTTTCATCACTGATACACACATAACAAGGCACACAACAACTCAAATCTTCAAGGAGGCAAACGGGAATGTCCACACATTTCCACACATAAGCACATATCACGCACACTTCCATTCAAGCACTGATTGGTTATTATTATGTAGCCTCTGCAGGCTGCACTCATCAGTGTGCGGTTGATTGGGTGGAAGCTCTAAACACAAACACTGAACTGGAGGCGCTTGCTCTCCTTCTCCTCATCATCATTACTCTTATGATTAGCCTAGCCTTTGGGGCTGGCGGGGGGGAATATGTGTTTAATTACATCCACTGGGAGTTTGGTTAACCTCAGTGACGATCATTCCCCTCTCTGCAAATTCACACTTCCAGCTCCAGACACAAAATCATTCTTTAGTCTCTTTATCTATCTATCTGTCTTATTTTGTCCAAACGAACACACACACTTATTTATCCAAACAAACACACACACACGCGCGCGCGCGCACGCACGCACACACACTAGCACAGTCTCTTTCCTCGACTACACTAAAACACATTTCAGCACTCTTATGTGGACAGCTCCCCTCTTCCATTACACTTTGCACTTTCTGCAGTGAGCCAATGCAGCCCTCTGCTCTTCTGCTCAAATGACCAGAGACAGTACAAACTGAGGACAGTACAAACATGTCTGTGCTCTTTGTGTGCTTTTTCCTGAAAAACCTTTAAGTTTTAGTCCTACCTAACAGCTGGAAAAGCAGACCTTAACTCAGACAGACTCCCACCACAGGAGGCAGAAGGATAATGCTCTGTTTGTTGTTCATACCTCTGTGTACACACAGCTGTGTGTATATGTGTTGCTGGGTCAGCGCTAAGTCTTACATTATTTGCGCCAAACCCAGCCTGAAGGGATGACAGAGCAGCTATGGCCTGTGACAGGGGCTCTCACAGGCAGCCACTTCAGCACTGACAGGGCCGGTAGCACTGACCCTAGATCAGGGACAAAGTCACAGCTGCACTGACAGACACATGCCTCCAGTCATATAAGACTGACTCTGGACTACAGAGAAGCAGACAATAGCTGCACATGTGCTCCCAGTCAGATTTCACCTGCAGGGGCAAGACTGGACAGATCTGAGGCCGGAGCATTGATGACACTAACATGCTGAGGCAGAGACTGACCCTGGATCTGATGCAGAACACAGACTCTGCAGTACTTGTATGTCTCCACATACAGAGCAAAAAAAAAAAAGACAAAAAGTAAATAAATAAATAACCGGGTCAAGGAAGTTGTTTGACTTACAAATTTTAAATACTTTGATATTAATTGCACCTTATTCTGAAGTAACAAAGCCCATATATTGTTGCTTTTGGAACAAAACCTATCCAAAATTGTAACTTTACAGAAAAAAGAATAAAACATTCTTAATTTGCAATGTAAATGAATGAAATGAGATTTCACTTCAAGTACTTACCATCATGAATCTTTAACACAATATAAAGGGCAGCTGCCATTTTGTTCAGACAGCAAAGATCTGCTGACTCCCTTTTATATTTTGGATGGAAATGCTTGGCACAATGAAATTCAATATTTTTAATCATAAATCCATAGTCACAGTCTAGGACTCCATAATCTAGGAATGATGCTTCATAACAGTGTTAAAAATGGATCATATTAATTTAAGGGACCTTATATCAACACAATTTCATTTACATCATAATACAAATTATGTCATCTTGTGATTATCTGCATAAGCAGTTAAAAGAAATGTAATTATTGCTTTATAAATATGTTATTCAATGTGTATGCATGTATTAGATTATATTAAGATTAAGTGACCCTTATTAGTCCCACAACAGGGAAATTTCACCTCCGCAATCTAACCCATCCCCGCAGTGAAAGACCACATACACACTAGTGAAGACACACTAGGGGGCAGTGAGCACACTTGCCTGGAGCGGTGGGCAGCCCTATCCCCAGTGCCTGGGGAGTAGTTGGGGTTAGGTGCCTCACTCAAGGGACTTCCAGTCGCAAGGCTAACTTCCAGCTCACGACTGCCCCGTATATTATATTATATATGTTATAAAGTCCATACATATGTTTTACCAAATATCCCTTTATTTTGGTTTAGACAGTTATTTGATGAGCTAGCTTAACCACCATAAATAATAAAAAAAAAAAAAAACAACACAAAAATAAAGATTATGTTATAGTTATGTCATCCAAATGCAGCCTCCTGACTGACTGGGTAACATGCTGCCTCTCATTCTTGCATAAATTTATATTCAGGTCAGGAAAAATGATATACAATGTCTAGACAATGCTAAAATTAGCATTTTTGGATCTGTAATGCTCTAAAACGAAGAAGCGCCCTTTCAAATGTCACCACAACCAAAACAGTTGGTGCTATTATCCAACGATCTGAATTTGCATGTCAATGTTCACCAAAGTTAACTCTGACGCAAAGCTTAGCACATGGAAATGTAAACTGCCAGACATCAGCAGCATTAACACCACTGTAATGGATGTAATTTTAGTCGCAAAATTTCTGGGTCAAAAAGCTAGTGTGGCTGGGCCTTAACTGTGCTCATGCACTGGCCACAGCTCAGTAGGAACGTTTTGGAACGAGGCAGGCAGCAGCACTGCTTACTGGGCTGGATTACTGCCCATCCCACCGGTCTGGATTTGGGGCTTTGTATTGAAAACACACCAAATCCTCACCGGATTTTCAGGACAATGCACTGTGCGCTCATCTTTGTCCCCAAGTCGTAAATTCCTCTCGAGCGGAAGAAATGGCCTGCTATAATGCCAGCCTGGGTAGCTTCTGAATCACATCTAAAAAAGCCTACTGAAGCCATCCTCCCCCGGTAGCCATGCTGAAAATGAAACAGGGCTCCATGAGGACACGTAGGCGAGGATTCATGTCCATTTGACCTCCACGTTCATTTTTCCCACACCACAAGGACAGACAAGCTGTTTTGTCACATGTTGACCTTATAGTGTATGATCTTTACAGATATCTTTTTTATTTTCCAGTAATATTTATATAAAATGACATTATTTCCAGCAAAAACGGCAGCTTCTAAGGCTGGCCTGATATGGAACACTGCTAGCTGTTTGGTAGCTAAATATCACTTAGGCTTCATAAAGTAAAGCATAAAACAGCCAAACGAAACACTGATTACATACCAGTTAATCACTTCAAATAATATCATTTCAACTGACTGATTTCAGTCAACACAGGATGGACAAGAAAACAAAACAAAATAGGTCTCCTGAAATAAGGTTGCTTATTTGATCTTAAACAGTCAAATAACTCAATGGTTCTCAAACTAGTCCTTAGGGACTGCCAGATGGTCCAGATTTGTGCTCCAACCCAACTCAATACATATAGGGATAAAGCAAAAATGTGGACCGTCTGAGGGACCCTGAGGGCCAGTTGGATAACCGCTGACTTAAATAACCAGTTAGCTTAACTAGCCAATTAGCTTGCCAGCTAATGTTAACATGACAGCTGTTTGAATGGCTGTGTGTACTGTATCATTGTTTCTGCTTTGTTAGCCTAATGTCGCTAAAGTAAAATTTTCTCATCTCTTGATATAAAAATGCAAATATATGCACAATAACACATTGCAATTGACTGTACACCCTCTAATGTTGTTAATTAGTGGAATAATCAAATACATGACTTTGATTATTTTTGAACTGCACAAAAGCTGCACCATAGTCAGTCTAAGAGTTAAGCAAGTCTATGGATCATGAGGAACATGCTGTACCTGAGATCTTCCAGCAGATTTGCTGGAATCTTCTCAGGCTGTGGGCAAAGTGTAGGAAGATTTCGCAAGTTAAGAACTGAAGCTGACAGCTTATTTTGAGAAACTCAGACGGTAAGACGGTATTCAATCAAGTTCACCTTGAGTTTTGAACAAAGTCTACTGCAAACAAAGAAGAACCGACAGGAAATGAGGGGGCCTCCATCTTAGCGCTCGTCCTGTCTGACACATACACTTGGGCGCACGCACACACACCATTCATTTCCTTTCTTTCTCTCCCATAACTGCTCATCAAATGTGCTCTCCATCCATCAGGGAGACTCTTTGCATCAGTAGTCGTGGCATGAAAATTTCATTAGCCAAGAATTGGCCCCCACTGAACATTCTTTTCCCAACTATTCCTTCACAAATGTTGAAATTAGGCTTAGTAGCTACGTACTGGGACTCAAATATGCAATCATATTGTCACTTGCATTTTTAAGACTTAAGTTACCTATTACCTACTCATATAAATCAAGCTAATGCTAATGTATCTTTAATGACAGTATTAAACCCCACGTTCTCCTCTCTGCATGGAAACATATAGTACTCTATACACTAATTTGTGTGAGTATACGTGTGACAGCACTGCAAGAATGTGTTATTACATCATTAGTATCTGAGGCTGAAGGTGCATTTTAGAGTGTTTTCTCAGACTCGGCAAGGGGGGAAAATTATTACAGTCCTCGCACACCTGAGAAACACTGCCATTACCAAAGCATTCGTATCCCAACTCTCTTTCTCACTCGTCCTCTGATGAGTGATGGATTCCGTGACAGGCATCTGACAAGGTGCTGACAGAATGTGCAGTTTCAAAAATAAGCAGATTCAACACATAAACTTCTGCTATGACAGCATTCTTCCACTTTGTAAGAGGGTCAGTACCCATTACAAACGTCCAATCTTGTGGCTCAGACTGGCTAAGGAAGTTTTTGTCTGTTTTTTTTTTCCCTACTGTTCACCGAGTCGCTGCCTTTGTCGGTATGTACTTAGCAGTATGACAGCCGATATTCAGGTCTCGATACGAGTGTGCTCGGGGCTTTTATGTCACACCAGAGTGTGTTTATTGCCCCTGGCTATGCGCCAATCAAGCCATGCACTTCCAGCCTGCTACAAGAGGCTGTCTCAACCAATCAGTTTACCTGATGTTTGGAACACAGGCATAACAGGAAAAAAGAAAACTGCACTTACTGCAGGGGAGCTATTTTTGGAGCTTGGGAAAAACAATACAGCTGATATTAGATTTCATTGTGTGGGAAGTGCTAAGATATGGTGTGAGGAAGAGGTTTGTGTGTGTAAGTGTATGTGTGAGGGAGGGAATGAGACTAAGAGTGAGAGAGAGAGAGAGAATTTGGGAGTGAGAAGTAAGTGAAGGTAAAGGATGAAAGAATGGAGATGAGGGCGAATGTATAAAGGGAGGGGAAGATGATGAGGAAAAACAGAAAGTGTACTAGTCTGAGAGAGAGAAAGAGAGAGAGAGAGAGAGAGAGAGAGAGAGACAGAGAGAGAGAGAGAGAGAGAGAGAGACACGAGTTTGCTGCTTCTCTTAGCAGATCAGTAGGTGAAAAATGACTATCAGTCTCCGCAGGGCACAAGTGACTTCCTAACCACTTTAATAAATTGGAGAAGTGTGATTGCTCAGCCAGACAGACTGTCAATTAGAGTCAACGCTACATCTGAGCAGGCTGCTCAAGACCTATCCAGACACATTATGTACAACGAACCTATAATCACCTTTCCAAGCCCACATTTATTACACAAAAAAAAAAAAACACTTCCAGTTGCTCCTGGCGTTTCACTTTAACCTCTTTCTACAAGCACCTGGTCCCTATCACCACTGTAAAGACGTAAGCTTCTCTACAATGTGCTATTTCATATCAAAATACTCCAAATGACTGAAAATTTTAAACATTTGTAGAATTTCCCTTTAAACAAGTGTTTCTTAATCCTGTTCCTGGGGACCCCCCAGCATTGAACATTTTGAACTAATCTTTGCCCCAACACACCTGATCCAGCTCACTAAACGATTATTCAGCCCTTTATGAGCTTGATCAGGTGTGCTGACGCAGAGGATAGCTAAAAAATATTCAGTGTTTTGGCCCCCAGGAGACGATTAAGAAATACTGCTTTTTACAGTTTTTAACCTAGAATGCTGAAGCCGCTCGTGTTGTTGGCATGAAAAGTTTATCCAGACTAAATGTATGGGATGCTTTTCTGAAGCAGTGGTTGATGAATAAATCTGTAGTGTGGTATTTAAACGTTTTTTTGGGATCGCTGATAGTTAGACTTGAATGTGTGTGTGTATGTCTGTCTGTCCGCCCTGCGATGGACTGGCGACCTGTCCAGGGTGTATCCTGCCTTCCGCCCAATGACAGATAGGATAGGCTCCAGCACCCCACCGTGACCCAGAAGGATAAGCAGTCTAGATGATGTGTGTGTGTGTGTGATAGTTACACTATTACTTCTTTTATTATGATGTTACAAATGATCTGATTATGGCTGTCATTGTTGATCAAGGTAACTTAACAGGCAGTCAGTAGAATTAGAGTTTCAGTCTCAGGTTGGTGCTGTACGGGTCTGGGCAGACTCTTGTCGGGTTATTGCTGGGTTTGGATTCAGAATATGGTGCTGTGGTATGATTCAAGGTACGATCAAAATTTCAGGCTAGATTCAAGCTCTCAGTATGCATTGTCCACTCTCACAACCCGAACATGTTTGGCATCGAAACTGAAGATACTGGACAGATTTGAGGACA
Organism: Piaractus mesopotamicus; assembly: GCA_023558415.1. Classification (NCBI taxonomy): domain Eukaryota; kingdom Metazoa; phylum Chordata; class Actinopteri; order Characiformes; family Serrasalmidae; genus Piaractus; species Piaractus mesopotamicus. The sequence continues at coordinate 7,397 of JAILXH010187867.1, read as the reverse complement.
GCTGTGGAGGAACCACATCCAGGGCTTACGTCTAGCTGGTAGGCTTATATGTGCATCTGTTCATGCCATGCCATGGGCCAGGCTAGCCTAACCCGAGGCAATAAACAGGACACTGAGAGGGCTCACCACTGGGAGGTGGCTTTGGGTAGAGATGCAAGGAAGAAGATCATGAGCCATTCTTGATGAAGCAGAGCTAGCCAGCATGTCCTTGTTGTACTAAATCATGCCTGAGCATAGCAATACTGAGAATGTAAAATGAAAAGGGGAAAGGAAAGAATACTAGCACTGTTAAACAACTATATTATTCTGCCATGCATTTGTTTGTTTCAGTCTCCGGAATGTAAAAAATGCTACTTACAGTCTCTGGCCCACGTAAACTCATTTCTATTCTCTGCCTTCCTCTTAGTCTGGATGTTGAAATCAAAGGTGCCCTGGTCAAGTTTGGTAGCACCTGTATCCATAATGAATTTGAAGGAAATAGACATGGAATAAAAAATATGAAGATAAACTAGCAGGGCCAAATCATTTTTAGCTCCATTTCCTAGCCCAAAGACTGTGGGCGGAAACCTAGCAGCTTATTCACATGCAGGAAACCTCATCTCTTGTAAGCATTTTTGGTTGAGTGCCCTGCTCCATGTTCTGAGGTTGAGACATGGCGTTCAAAGGGGAAGCTGGTTGTGGGTTAAGGGCTTGCGGGGAGCAAGGGAGGGCGAGGCAGGTTACAGCAGGAGGAGGGGGTGACAGGCTGTGAGGGGGTGCGGGGCTTAGGAATGAAAGTGAAAATGAATCCCGCCAAGCCGCCGGAGCCAGAGTTGGAAGGTGAGAGGCTCTCAATCTATTTCCTGCGCCACCTCTGCCTGCCCTTGTGCTCTCTACACTGGGCTTGAAAATGGAAGGTGACAGGCTGTGAGCAAGAGCAGGCTGTGGAGGAGGCTAATCGGGCCCGCTCCCCCGAGTTCTACACCTCCACCGCCCCCAGGGCTAGGAAAAGGTCCAGCCCTCCAGCCATGAGATATATAGGAGTGGAGGGCTGGGCCTGCTCCTCGACCCTGGTAGAGCTCTGTCTATATATATCAGAGATGTTCACAAGTCACGTCATGCGAGTCTGAGTCGAGTGTTGCGTCTCTAGGGTGTGAGTGTGAGTCGAGTTTCAAGTCTTTAGTACGCGATTTTAGTTTAGACTCATTATTTGCTGCAGGCATTGCATTGTACAAAAGTGAACTCCCACTAAAAACCTGTCAGGGTCAACACAGTTTCAAATAATGAGCCTTTCACTACAGACAAACCTTCAGCCTAAAGGACAGAACTGAAGGGCTAGACACAGTAAATGGATTTTTTAAAGGACAAAGGCAGCTTGAAAGAGCTGATTAGTCTGTAGTTTGTTTTGCAAATATGTTAGCTGGCTAGCATAATAGATAATCCAGTTCATGTTTTTTATTAAGTATTTAATAATTAATTAAGGAAATGTGATCTTTAATTTACTAAAACCTTTACTAAGATTACTTTTACATTAAGTGAGTTAGCATACTTGCTGTTTACTTAGCATCCAAACTACATGCTATTCTGCTTCTTTAAACATCACATTTACTGCATGTAGCACTTCATACTGTTCATCAAACTAAAGGTTATTCTATAATGCAATGCTTGTTATTTGAAGGCATATCTAACCTCATTCCATTGCAAGCTGCAATAGAATGGAATTGTAGTAATGACTGTGCATGACCATAGCTAAACTGTAGGTTGGCATCAATAACTTCTTTATATTCCTTCAAGTCAACATAGAAGTTAGGAAGAAAGTGCCAGAAAATGAATGAGGAAACACATCAACTCAAGAGAAAGCCATGGAGGAAAGCTAAACTGCAGGTACATTATGATATTCTGAAAGAGTAGATCTCTACCTACTATAATGCTATGAAAATATCCAGACAATCGTACCTCTTAGGCATATTTAAAACTCAGAGATAATACCGAAATTATTTTTTCTCTAAGCAATCAATGAATTTAACTGACTAATTAATTAAATTAACTGATTAACTAACTTTTCTGCTAGCGTGGCGCACGGTGATTCATCTTCTAAAATTTACGAAGAGTTTGCAATTCATTTTCAAAATAAAATAGCCTTGATAAAACAAAGTATAGCTCAGCCTACTGAAACAAGTGCCTGTAATCCTCCTGCTAAGCCACCTGCATCAGTGATGACACCTATTTCTGTTATCAAATATCAGGAGCTTACAACTGTTACAAAAAAAATTAAGTTTATCCACATGCGATCTTAACCTTGTTCCTACTTCACTCCTTGAGAGAGTTTCTGATGTGTTCAAAATGATGTCTAAACTACTGTAAACTGCCGACATGTCCTTTTCCAGATGCTATTAAAACTTCCTTAGTGAAGTTTCTGCTACAAAAAGAGTAGCATGTGGTAAATAATTTTCGATCAATTTTAAACCTCTTTTCTTAGTTAAGTCTTAGAAAAAGTTGTTTTCGAATAATTACAGGCATATCTAATATCAAACAAGTTATATGAGAAATTTCAATCAGGTTTTCGTTCTAATCATAGTACTGAGACAGCAATGGTTTACGTTATCAATGACCTCAGGTTTACTGCTGATGTGCAAAATCCTACTATTTTGGTCTTATTGGATCTTAGTGCAGCTTCTGATACCACAGTTCTTGGTTTCACTGGAATATCATTAATCAAAAGAACATTTCGTATGGAGTCCCACAGGGTTCCAATTTAGGGCCTTTGCTTTTCTCTTTGTACATGTTATCTCTTGGTGATGTCATTGGAAAACATGATATCGGTCTTCATAGCTATGCTGATGACAAGCAATTATATATTTCCATTTCTTCTGATGATCAAGACTCTGTTGACAGGCTTACCGCGTGTCTCAGTGGATATTACAAAATTATCTACAATGTAATAACAACAAAACTGAAATATCAATCCTTGGTACTAAAACTTGGTGAAAAGTTAGGTACTTTAGCTTCATATACCAACTTGGCTGACACGTGAGGTTATGAACAATGTAGCTTTTCATCATTTGAGAACTACAAAGTTCATCATTTTCTTTCCAGAACGATCAGAGAAACTTTATTTTCCAGAGTGAAGGTGAAACTTGTTCATGCATTTGTTACAAGCAGAATTGATTACTGCAATGCTCTTCCTACTGGGCTTCCAAAGAAAAAAGTACATCCTTTACAACTTGTACAAAATGCAGCAGCATGGGTCCTAGCAAAAACAAAAAAGAGATCTCATATCACTCCTGTTTTGAAAGAACTGCATGTTTTAGGATAGAAGTTCTGCTACTAATTTTTTAAAGCTCTAAATGACCTAGCACCCACTTACATCGCAGAATGTCTAATTGCTTACGTTCTAACATGTGATCTTAGATCTGTACAACTGACTTTCTGCAAATACTTTCCATAAAATACAGTAAACGTGAAGAGGCCTCTTTTGATACATCTATTGACACATCCAAGGCAACCTTCATCAAAATATCAGTAATAGATATGCAATATAATATAAAGACATTTCCAAACAAAGTGGAAAGAGGAGAAAAAAAAGCATGTTACAAAAGGGATAATTTCTGTCTTTTGACATCCCTTCGCCCCTCAAATCAGGCCATGTATGAATGTATAATATATAGAACACATATATGCAGACGCACGCATGCACATATACTGCAGATGCAGGGTAACGGGTGGCTGATGACTTATAGGGAGATTAGGCAACCTGGCTCTCTCTCCAGTGCTCAGGGTTACTCATGTGAAACTCCAGCTCGATCAGGGGATTCTGCTGAAAACAGAAATAATCATCATTAATCACTGCTCTGCTGGCTTGGGCTGAGTTTCCAATTAGCATCTGGGAGCTGCTTTTCACACCACCCATATCCCAGCATGCCATGTTTGTCTTCTCCTTCACACATATATACCTCCTCGGGCCATAACCGGTTACAAAACAGCATTTGCATTTATTTACTATGGTAGCCGGGTGAGTGACTGCAGACAGAAATGGCTTGATGAGGGTTGCTTCATAGCATCACTGAATGCCTCTCATTTGCTTTTCGTTGATA
>JAILXH010187826.1:0-10695 GCA_023558415.1 Piaractus mesopotamicus | reverse complement strand
TGTGTGTGTGTGTGTGTGTGTGTATAGAAGAACTAGAGTTTTTCATACAGACAATCAAGCATTCAGTTACGTTAGAAAGTGTCAAGTGTCAGCTTTTACGTATGTGATGAGTACTGTGCAAATGGCCAGGCTTACATTCCCTGGCAGCATGCATGAATTGCTGAAAACAGGCTTGGGTGCCCATAAGAACACGAGCCACTGTAAGTCTATCCGAAAAAATGTATCACCTTCCTTAATGAATAAAGCGAGCATTCTTCACCCCAGTCAGTAATTTAGTATGCATCCACACAACGTCGGACTCAGCAAAAACGAACAGATGCTACAAGCCTCCTCTACAAGCAAACCAGCTACTGACACATTTGTGATCTGGCAATCAAGCTTACATTTCTGGCCACTAAGGCCATATTTTTACAGGGGAGGTGTAACTTTAAGGGTTCGGAACAATAAAGTAATTGTGCCTGGCACAGTGAAGGCTTGACATTCATATATGGATTCAGAATGCTCTTTGTTCACATGCAGTTGGTCCCTGGCTGTGGTTCTTGAGGACACTAGACCCAGCCAATGGTCCCCAACCGGAGGCCACCTCTTGCCTTCTGTGGGTCCTGTTGATCCAGCAATTGAGCCGGTCGAAAATGGCAGGGACCCCACTGAGCTTATTAACCTCAGCGAATCGATTTATCAGCGACTGTTTGTTTCGACATGACAGCTCCCACTGCCTCCCCTGACAAATCACTGATGGCTTTTCAAAGTAAGCTGACGCGCCACAGACAAAAGAGCCGGGCTGAACAGCCGTGTCTCTGCAAGCACTCATACGAGCACTTTATGGAACCCCAGGTTACCTCATTCAGGCATTCACAAGGGCTCACAAAGTGAATGGAGTCTTCAGAATACTGGGCTATGTCTGAGAATCCGCCACTTGCTCTCACCAAATCAAACACAGATGGAAAACTCGGATGGAAACAGGAGTCGAGGAGCGATGGAAAGAGAATAAACAGAATAGACACTCTTGTTCAAAAATGCCCTTTTCGATATATAGCATTTAGAATATTCAAAAACTACATAAAAAGCTGACAGTAAGCCTCAGCAATTCAGTGGATGGAGTTCTGTTTCAGGCACATTTGGATGGCTTAATGACTGACTGTGCATTGTGAAGGAAGGTTAGAAAAAAGGTGATGTTTCCTGAAGTTTCCTGTCAAAATATGTTATGCAACAAGTTTGTGTTTTGACAGTAACAGGTCTGTCTTCACATTGCATTTATAGGTTTTTTCACCATATAAAAGAATAAATGGTATGGGAATTTCTCTACATCTCAAACTCATCTTGAAGAATCTTTGCAAGGCAGAGTTTAGTGTCTCTTGCTCAAACACACCTAATTCAACTCATCACCTAATAAACGAGCCCTTCAAGAACAAAGTGATACTTACTGCGAGAAAGCACTAAACTGTGCAAAGTAGAGAGTCCAAAACTTTAAAATAAGATTTCAGAGAAGAAACTAACATTAAGAATGAATATTTATTTTATCATTTGATTGTTCATGTTTATGATCGTCTTCTCTTTAATTTCTGACATCATTATAATGTCTCTGGAGAGGTTAGCATGAGTATTGAGTATTTTGTTGTGCTACAATGAGGCACAAGTGAAATCATACAGAGTTTGGACATACTCACAAAAAGGTTTTCTATACTTTCACTATTTTCCATGTTTTAGAATAATAGCAAAGCCAACACTATTAAAACGATCAAAATTACAAAATTACAGATATCGACAATTATGTAATCACCAACAAGTGTTAAAAAACTCAAAAATCAAAACTCTCTCATATTTTAGATTCTTCAAAATTTCTACCCTTGCCTTGATGCAGTTTTGCACACTATTGGCATTCTCTCAAGTAGCTTCATAAGGAGCCACTTGGGATGCTTTTCCAGTGTTGAAGAAATTCTCAAATATGCCAAGCACTTGTTGGCTGCTGAAATACTACTTGTTGGGGTGACATAGAAACAAATTAGTAGACTTCACTGTTTGTATTTCACAATCATTTAACAATGTTAAGCAAGCAAGTTTCTTTGTATTTGGCAAGCTTTACATTTCAAGCATTTAAGTGCCTTTCAAGTGCCTCTGAAAGAAGAATAAAGGTATTTTGGAAATCCATTGTTTCTATTTACTATTTTGCTGTTTCTTCATATTGCGCTTGCTAGTCATCTTCATCTGTGATTAATAAAATAACATCTGTAGTATGTTGGTGTTAATGTTGGTAATTAATTTTTTAGAAACTATGGCAAATATTATATCCAAACTTGATTTTCAGTTGTGAAGCCATTTTGAACTTTACCAACTGCATGCAGACATTAATAATTCATAGATTTCACAGAAATGTAGAAACACTACATGAAGCAAATACCACAAAACTAGCTCATTAAAGTGAAATATCATTTTTAGTGTTGTTATAATGACAAATTTTTATTTTCAATCATTCAATAGAAGATAAACTAATTATTTAAAAAAAAAAAAAAAAATTTCATTTATAACTAAAATCTAACTTAAAAGCTTTGCATGGTTACATGAATTAAATAGTATTTCCTGACCTCACCCGCCAGGCTCTTAGTTACTTGAAGTGGAAATAGGCATATGACATAAATGACACACAATGTATCATAAGTAACTGAATAAAAAGACATGTATAAGGTGTTTGAAGTGCTCATATCCAACTAAATGCTCAAAATAAAAATTCAGTGGATGGCGCCTTACCTACCAGCTGGAATGCACATACAGTTGTATGCAAACATTTGAACAAACCTGGTCAAATTGCTGTTTTGTTGATTTTCAAAGTGAAAATAAGTTAACATCTACCCAGAGAACACACCTAAATATTGAATTTTTCTGCAAGGTTTAGTGCACAATTTGTAGTTATTTACTTAGTTTAAAACTGTATTTAATACAATGACATGACGTCTGCCAATACTGTAATATACAATTTTGCAGTGTATCACGTAACATAAAGCCATGTTGTACTAATTTGTTTCATAGACTTACGTACATCATTGCAGCCTTCACAATCATCCACACCTGTCTTCTGTTGGGACTTTCTCATCTCTAAAGAGAAATCCACAAACTCAGGCTTGGTAGACCTCATTAGTGTCACTGTGTTCAGAAAAGCATAGGCTGCCTTGGCCTCATTGTCATACTTGTCTCCTCTCCTCCAAGATCCATCCCCTGTAAAACAAGGCTTTGTCTTTATATGAACAAATCACAACACACAAAACAACACTGATGGGTGTCTTAATTAAATCAAAAATGGAACAATTCTGAATGAATGTGAGTTAAAACAGTAAATTATAAAAACTCTGTCAATATTTAATTTGAATGGCCACCGGTTTTTAAAGACTATTTGCTAATACCACAGAGATTATGTCTGGAACAACCGTGAGTTTTTGGTAGACAGGAATTGTCCTGTACCACAATGGAACATCTTGATGGCCTGCACACACCAAACAATATTCGGGCACTGCTCCGCTGAGCCAAACACTTCCTGAATGTAATCTCTATCAAGCAGAAGAACTGGAGGACTTGCACTTTTTTCCTGGTGGACTGTGCCAACGGTCAGAGCGGGCAAACTCTACAGTGCAGCAGAACATCCTGACCATGCAGATAAGCTTAGCAATCAGCACACAGCAAACACATAAGCAAAAGATTTAGCTTTACCATAGGATGAGGAGTTGAATAGCTCAATGTTGAAAAAGAGTCTGTTGCTGTTAGTTAATCCTCGCCGATGGGCCTTTAACATGACATCTCGTACGACATCTGCATGGAGGCACATGATCACCACTGCAAAATGATAAAGAAAACAAAAACACGTTAGACGTTTGAAGAGTACAGACATAAGAGTAAACTCCTGTAGCTGTTCACATTGTTTGCTCAAGGGTTGAAATGTGATGACGATGATAACGATGCTAATTAGGGCTGGGCATCGAAATTCATTACTTTTATAGTATGACCATATTACTTCAACACTACAGAGTGTCTAACAATTGTGTCAGTCAATACCAAATTTGACTACCTAAGTAATCAGCCTGATCAGCGTTGGTGAGCCAATAAGCACGCTTGTTCCAAAATCTAGACGGCAGTGCTTCTTTGTTAGTATTTAATACGTTACTGCCAATAAATACACCCACTTCCAGCATTCGCACTCATTTCCCCTTTAAGCCATAGGCTTGAGGTGATTGGTAACTGCAGATAAACCGCAACTGTTGCGATAGTTATCAAAATGCAGCGTCTGTGGCTTGATGAAAGCACGTGTCTCAAAACGTGCGTGTTTTCTCTTAATGTGTAGTCCATGTCCTATATAAGTCCTAATAAGTTGTCTTTTAATACATTCTGTAGCAGCACGAGGTGACGTTTTTTAACTGTGGTGAGACCTACACCAAAAACAGATAAAGCCGTGCTGCAGCCTTCTACGCACAGATCATTATTCTAAGTGAAACATGAACGTCCACTTAACGTCCACTTAAAACATTTTTTTGTGGTTTTATGCACCAAAAACAGTCCTAATTCATTTTTACACAACCTCCTTTTATGCCTTAGATTTGAACAGGCTGTTGTTACTGTGCCTTTAAGACTCATATATGTAAATGACCTCTGTTCTGATTTGCTCTCTTATATTGTGCCCCATCGTCTGGGTTGAAACACTCTTTATAACTTCATTGTGAATGGGACTAAACTGTAGTAGGCTGACTAGGGGGATATCAGTAAATTAATAGTGACAGCTTAGTTTGCATATATGGACCTTAAAGGAGTGAATGGTATGTTTTAAAACTTTAACAGTGTTTATAGACGACATCAATCACTTTTACTTATAAAAGTATATATTTCTGTATTTTTCCAGCCCCTCTTATGAGGATAAACTGTTTAAATGTGCATTATGATATAAGAGCACAATGAAGCGCTCTCGTAAAAAAAAAACAAAAAAAAACACGCACATTAAATGTTACTTTTTGACACAGTACTCAGCACAGATTAAAAAATAAAAAGTTAACATGCTGTTTTCTGGCTTAATTCACTAATTATATGTGAACATCGCAAATTGAGCTCAACATGTACAAAAAATTATGTCATGTAAACGCTGAAGAATAACTTCATTTTTGGCCAGACTACCAAGAAAAAAAAAACAGTTTGGTGTGTAAAATATTTTCCCATGGAGCACAGGGGTCGAAAATAAATAAACAAACAAATAAGCATGCAAACAGAGAGTTTTAAAAAAAACTCAAGGTGTCCCATAAATAGGAAGATTCAGAGTGCTGGAACATTCCCTACAACTCTGTCAGTGTAGCGTACCGCCTGAAATATCCTCAGCAGAGTGGGACAAACTTCACCTCAGTACTCCTGCTCTATGGCACCCTTTAATTACGGAGTGCGCAGCACACTACGGGCCCTGTGTCCACTCTCCGGCGATTCCATGGGGTACAGCCCCAGCCAGCAATATTTCAAAAATCTGGATTTTCCCACTGACGCTAGTTACAAATGAGCTGAGGAATGTAAGGGGCAACACATGGCACACTTACTGCCAGCATGCCACATTTTGTGTGTCTGGAGGTCATTTTAAAAGTATAGTACTGCAAATGCATGCAAATAATAGTACTGTGCAAACGTGTAACATGTTAGAGACTGCGGGGTCACTCTGTTGCAGACCAGTACAGAGTGCGATGCAGTGGCAGTATAATAACCTATCTCCGCTCAGTGAATTCCCTCTTCTATGCCTCGGAGGACCACTCTGCAGGCCTACACTGGGCCAGCTCATGGTTCGACGCGCACGTCATTCACTGTGAAAACATTGCAACACTGTATTCCATCCGCATCAAAGTACACTTGATCCATTGTAACAAAAACTCCCAGTCACTCACAGTCTGGCTCGTCGGTTATGCCTCATCGTTAAGGCTCAAAGAGCTGTACAATTATAAGAGGGACGTAATGTTTTTAAGCACTGCTTTACATAAACACAGAGAAGTTTTGGTTATATTTCAAAATCTCCACGACACCATTAGATCAGAGAAGAGTAACATTTTTCCAGAAATAGTTATTGTTTTATTACCCTTTGTATGGTAGTAAAAAATGACTGCATACTTTACAGAATATTATTTGAATATATTATAATCAAACAATCATTTGACATTAATAATGTCAAAAATAAAAAATTGTGTTCTATTTACATTTTCAAAGTGGCGTCCTAGAGTGAGTTAACGATTTAACCTGAAGAGGGCAGCAATTCATTTATAGTGTTGTGACAAACGAAGCTAGTCAGTTCACACTGTAAGTGATTTGTCAGAACAAGCTAACGTTACCCTTACAAACATTATTAAAGCTTATTATGTTACATTACTAATATTAATATATTCTATATATTAATTCTAACATGCAAGTTTCCGTTAATTAGAAGTGTTTAGTAGGCTAGTTTAAAAAACGACTGAACATTCAGCAGCTCATCCTGTCACAGCGTTATATACATTAGCTAGCTAACTACATACATTAGCTCAAAACGCAACTCAGAAAATGCCATCTGCTCACCCTGGAAACCTATTCACACATAGCAAAAATCATAAAGCTGTTAAATGATGTTGCAGTCTGAAGAGCTGTAATGTTAATCTGCATATTTATTAAAATATCACTTTTTTTTAGCTACTGCTAATTACTTACTGTAACAGGCAAGATTAAACAGGTGTCGCATGTTCTTGTCCTGTGGTGGTAATTTAGCTCTTGGTAAACAAAGCATCAGAACATGTTCAGAAATTTCAGAACATCGCCAAACATTTACACATCGGAACATTTACAAGCCACATTCAAGCTGATTAACTGATTATTAATCAATTAACTCACACGACTAATTGAATATCAAAATATTTTTTGCAGCGCTAATCATTTATAAAACAAAAAAACACGATACAATGATGTATTTTTATTCTACTTTCAAGCCTTAGGTGGTTCAATTCACAGTACCCTTGGGGTGGTCAACTCTGGTCCTAGAGATCACCCTGGAGAGTTTAGTTCCCACACTTGGTTGTAACATTCAGATGCTCCTGAAGGCCTTGATTAACGGAATCTCCTCAACTAGATCTGGGCACCTCAGCCTCTGAGGCAAAGCTAAACTTTGTTAAACTCAAAGCAACAATTTATCAAGAATAATGTATCATCAGATTACGTTTCATCTGTCAACACATGATATGTCAAACATTATCAAATTTTGTTATTGTTGTAAACAGTATGCTTTTCTAAGCATGTCGTGGATTTCGTCAGTACTTAATGAACTCTGGCTGCATGCCTCGTTACAAAAAGTATAATCGATTTAAATTTGGTGCAAAACATAATTGTACAAAGAGGTTTTGACAGCAGTTTTTAAATGTGGCATTACTAGAGCATTTGTGCCAAAATATCATGATATGAAACGCATATGTGAACATGTCTTTAAGTATTGTAACATAATATTTTTCCCATATCGACCACCCCTAAACAACTACACTAATTTATTTGGTAAAGACAATGGTTATTATACAGAACTGTGAACACACAAAGAATCATATAAATGCATAAATGGTTCTTTTAATGTTTAAACGATTCTTCACCTATGATGAAAAGCCAGTTGTGTATAGACGATTCTACAAAGCACTAAAATGGTTCTGCTATTGTTAAAGAACTATACTATTTGGTACTATACTACATAGGTGCTATATATTGGTACCCTTTTTGCCAAGTGTGTATAAAAGTCCTGGTTATAAAACATGATAATCTATTATAACAGTGCATTATTTAGATAGTAGTAACATTACATTAATGAACATTGTGCTGATTAAACACAAAGCTAATTTGATAAAAGACAACACCTAGTATATTTGCACAGAGAAAACTTTTCTCACAGACATTACATCAGAGACTTTTTGAAACTAGACAACTTTCTAACTAGCTAAATTCTTGAGTGCTGTTAAACTACTGGTCATTTATAGAATGCTGCAAGCAATATAGAAAGCAATATAAATGTATAACAGCCTCACCAATAACGTTGGCAGATATTGAGGTCCCCCAGATTTATTAGTATTTGCAAAAATCCTACCAAGAAAGCTCACTTCTGATGCCAGTCTTTTTGGAGACTGTTAAGCTGGAAGTCACCATCTGCTCACTTTTCACAGGAATAAAGGCTAAACTGGTATATCTAAACTCAAAACACTATCATCAACATCATCATCATTATCATCATCATCATCAGCAGCAGCAGCAGCAGCACTGTCTTGTCTGATTTTTTACTGTAATCAATCATATCTACCCATATTATCAATTATCTGAATTTTACATCACTGGCAAGCTGCAAAACTGCATATTGACAAATGTATTAAATTTTGCTCTATACAACTCTCATGTGCAGAGTTATATATTGCTGTTGTCGGAAGAAAACCTCGTATCTCCATTTTTGATGTTTTTAAGTTTTTGACATAATTTGAAAACACCTGTTGCCCTTTATGTTGTATGTGAGCCAAAATGACTTGGAAAAAGTTTGGTTCCATTGACTTACAGTAAGGGTAAAGTAAAGTATGTTTTTCCTTCTCCTGTAAAGTTATCATTTTGGAGATATGAGGTTTTCTTCCGACAAAAGCGATATGCAAAAAATAATGTGGGAACTGAAAACAACATAAAATAATCAGGATGTTCAAGTAAAAATGTAAAAATGCCAGAATACAATTTAGTGAAGGGATGTGTCTTGAAGGCAATGTCCCAATATTACTTTTTAGTAACATGTTTTTGTTGTAGACTTGAATATTTGGGTTCTGGAACTTATTTACTATTGTAACTCAATTTTACAAATTTTCAGCACATCTATCCAATCTTTCCTCCATAGAAAGATTTGGCATACAGTATCATTCATATTAAGCAGATGTGCCTGCTTGGCCTTGCCGTTAATGTTATCTGGATTGTTATTACAGACGTCACAGCTGTCAGTAATACCCACTGATATGCTGCAGCCTTTGCCATGAGTTCAAGGTTGAAAAACACATTGAGCTGCTGATAATAACACCATCATTTTGATGCCTTATGAATCAAATCAGACGTCAGAGGTGCTGGAAAATGTCCCAGTGACGACTTTCACCTTGTTTTTAAAGATCCCTAACAAAGACAACTGCAGGCAAGAAGGAAGTATTTGGCAATCTGCACAGGCTTGTGATGATGATAACGTATTAAACATCATGAAATAAATGCTCTCTTGCTAGGAGAAGCATCCAAAATCAATGGCTTTCCTTACGAACTTTATACTGGCATCTGTTTCTTTGTGAGGAGTTCAATCTCAAGCGGAAAAAAAAAATGTTTGTATCATAAAACAATAACCGAACACTGAACTGCGCACATGAAAGTTAATCCACAAATGTAGATCACAGTCTGTGAGCATGCTTTAATAACAAAATGTACAGGCTTATTTTGGGTCTATTACTGTCGTGTTACTATTCGTCTAACCCTACTAAATGTTGTATGACTGCAGAATCTACACAATGAAGAGCTTATCCTCTTTCTGCAGGCCCCCAAGTGGCCACTGAGCTGGTGGGTTGGAAATGAAGGAACAGTGTATAGTTCAATGGAGAGAGCTCCAAAACAGGAAGAAACAGCATTTTATGGCTACTATGAAAGGGGTTAATGGGTCTGGAACAACAACGCCTCAAGGTACAGCTGCACCCAAGAACACTTATAATATATGCTAATATATACAAGAACAACTCCTATAATTTATGGTAATTAAACATTAACTGTAGAATCGCCAGCCACTCAGGTCGTCTGTTCGGTCATCTATCCAAACTAATAAAATGCACTTTAAAGATTTGTACCAGTTCTGCATAAAATATCTCTTCTTACACATATTACCCTCATAGAAATCTACAAGAAAAAAAAAAACAATTTGGTTTGGTTTGTTAGCAAGCTAGCTTCTTTTGCCCCTCCTCCTCTTTGCCACAAAATGTAGACATTGACCTACAGCAGCAAAAGGGGTAGATTTGTAAAGGTTTGTAACTGCTTTTGTACCTAACTGTATCCTTTTGAGTAACATTAGTCACTTGTTTACCTCATTAGCATTAGCTTAGCTAGTGAGCTATGTCACCATGTTACATTTTTAGCACGTTTTTACCTCACAACAGTTGTGCCTTCTCTAAGTTGTGGCTTATGAAATAAGAATGTAGTACGCACATGTCAATAATTTGTTAATTAACATGAGCTTTTACTATATTCTCATTAAATCAAACTGAGTTATACCACAGAAGCTAGTATTTATACCGAGTTTAGTAACACTCACTCATAGTTAGCTCCTCTTCTCCTCAGCAGATGGTAACTGCTGTTACTGTGGCCAAATCAATGGTGACCAAATAGCCAGGCACAATCTTAACTCAACATGCCTATTAAGAAAAGTTTAATTACCTCTACACTTTCAGTTCACTAGACTAACACAGTGAACTCTGTGTAGCTGTGTGTGTTCGCTTTGTCAATGTTAAGGTTTAGCCCCAGTCCAGTTTCTAATAGCTACTACTTTTATAGAACTCCAAATCCAAATGCCAGGTTGAACAGAGTCCTACTACCCCTGGTTGGTAGTAGGACATAAGTCCTACTTCTGATATTTCATTATCTGGTTAGTTTTTAAACTTCCTCCACTTTTTCTTTCTCTTTTTTTCTATTTTTTTTTTT
>JAILXH010187767.1:33979-56761 GCA_023558415.1 Piaractus mesopotamicus | reverse complement strand
TATTATGTAATATGTTATACCACTTTAAAAGAAACTTTTGGATCGGTTGCCTTTAACTCTGTTTTAATGGAATTTCCATCGGCTCGTCTAGCAGAGATCACAGACAGCAAGCTGGAACCATATCAGTATGTCTACAGACATATTCTCAGTGCTGATGATGCTTTTTAACCATTTGGATTGACAGAAGTAGTCTTCCAACATTAATCTGAATTACTGATATAAGAAAAAAAAGCTTAAAATGATCAAGAAATCAATCTCAAGTCAGTTTGATTCCTTAATCAACGGTGGAGGCAGAAGAACAGATGTCATTCTTACTGTATGTATCTGTGAGGGGCAAATTGCTTATGTAGTGTAATTTGGTTGTGAAGTACTGTGAGTAAAATATCGGTGTTGTTGGAACAAAACCTCATATCTCCAAAATGGTAACTTTACAGGACAAGGAAAAAACATACTTTACTTGTAATGTAAATCAATGGAACCAGACATTTTCCAAGTCATTTTGGGTCATTTCTTTTGGTCCATTCATCATTAAATTTACACACAATGTAAAGGAAAAACAGGCGTTTTCAAATTAAGTCAAAAACTAAAAAATGACAAAAATGGAGATACAAGGTTTTGTTCAGAGACCAGCGATATGTTGTCAGTGCTTTTATGAGGGTGATCATAAAAGTTAATCAAAGTAAAAAAAAATGTGTGCTACACTGTGCAGTGCTTTCTGTTCTTTTAAGTGTGCTGTCTTTAGGCTGTGAGTGGCTGCGAGGCAGGTTATTCTCTCCTGTGCTGTTCGATGTGGTCAAATCCACCCATACACTTATCAGAGCATTATAGAACCTGAGCTGCAATGTTTTTAAAAACTCAATTTATCATTCCTGTGGAGAAAGTCCCAGCACAGTCTATCTTCAGCACTTGTATAAAATGTAATCAGTTTTTAGCTTGTTTTTATGCAGTTCAATAAAGTTCATCACTCGAAACAGCCACTATAACAAAGACAGGCTTGGCTGTGTCCTGCTGACATATTTCATGCCTGCTGAATCGAAGGCAACATTTCTGAAAATGGGTAAAAGCTACAGCCCTCAGAAAAAGGCTTTTTACAGCCCCAGCAGTCCTTTATAAACAAAATAACCATAAAAACAGCAAGTTTTAATCCGACTATATTTATGAGCTTATATTTGAAATTGTACTTCTGGCACATTATTGCTGTTGTCTCCTCCTCCTCGACCCCGTGTCCTGTTTGATAGGTTACTGTGGAACCCAGCGTTGCTGTTTTCTCTCTCATTTGAGCTGAGCCGTGGGTTGAGGTCCTCTGATGGATTTGAAAATGGCTGCTTACTGACTACTGTTAACATTACTGAACTACACAGCTGTTAAAACACTGCATTCCCCACATAAGATGTAGAAAATAAACGCTGCGATTTCTCTTTATTCACTAAAACGGAAATAATTTAACCCCTTTAATCAGACGTGCAGTCTCCCTCTGAGATGGCTGTGGTACATCCCTCTCCTGTGATCAGGACAATGTTTCTTTTCATTGTTTCGTCCACCAGAGGGGCTGAAAATAAGCGCTGCGCATTTCTGTTGAGCGGAAGTTCATATTCATATTAATTTATTATTGTTTCCTTCTCCCTGAGGGCCATTAGCAGCGCTCATAAAATGAGATGTAATTACGAGGTATAGTGGCCCCCTCCAGCTGCACCCCCCTCATATTTCACCCTCAATCAGATATGTGAGAGAGAGAGAGAGAGAGATTGGGAAAGAGAGAAAGAGTAGACAGGGAAAGAGACAAAGAAGTAGAAAGAAGGGGAAGGGAGAGAAAAAGAGGGAGAGAGAGAAAGAGAGAAAGAAAAAATATATAAATAAATGAGAGAGAGAGGGGCAGAAAGAGACAGACACAGTTAGACAGAAAAAGAGAAAGTAGGAGAGATGGAAAGAGAGAGAAAGAGAGAGAAGAGAGAGAGGAGAGAGAGAAACAGAGAGAAAGTAGACGGAGAAAGAGACAGAGAAGTAGAGAGAAGGGCAAGGGAAAGAGAAGGGAGAGAGAGAGATATAGTGGAAGAGAGAGAGGAAAAGAGAGATGGAAAGAAAGATTAAAACAGAAGGAAAGAGAAAGAGACAGGAAAAGAGAGAGAGAGAGAATAAATGAGGAGAGAGAAGGGCAGCGAGAGAGCAAAACGCAAGATATATAAAAAGAAAGAGACTAATACAGTTAAAGAGGAAAAGAGAAAGAGGGAGAGAGGGAAAGAGGGGAGGTGGAGAGAAATGGGGAGAAGAAGAGAGAGACATAGAGAAATGAGGGAGAGACAGAGAGAGAGAGAGAGAGAGAACAAGAAAGAAAAATGTGTGTGTAAGAGAGAAAGAGATACGGTTAGGAAAAGAAAAAAAAAGAAATTCTAAAGAAAAACAAAGCAAAGAGAAACACAAGAAATGACAGAGAAAAACAGAGAAAGAAAAGACAGGAAAGAAGCCATAAAACAGAGAAAAAAGCAGAAAAAGAGACAGAAGTCCTGCAGACTGTTGGTCAGAGCCCTGACCAGCCGAGGGTCCTTCTCACTGCCCTGATTCTATAAGCAGCCGGTCTGTGTGTGCTGAGCTGTGTGGGTCTGTGTC
Source organism: Piaractus mesopotamicus (assembly GCA_023558415.1). NCBI lineage: Eukaryota > Metazoa > Chordata > Actinopteri > Characiformes > Serrasalmidae > Piaractus > Piaractus mesopotamicus. The sequence continues at coordinate 54,157 of JAILXH010187767.1, read as the reverse complement.
CTCCTCCTCACTGCAACCCGACAGCCTGTTTATATCTGAACCTTTTCTCACTCAAACGAGCCACCTGCATTACCACTGACCCTGAGCTAGGGTCACACTTTAAATAAACCTATATGATGCAGGAGCAGTGTGAGTGTGTGTGAGCGAGCTGGATAAGAGTACTTGTCTGAGTGAGAGTTAAAAAAGGGAGAAGAGCAAGAGATGAAAATTCAGAGAAAACAATCAGAGAGAGATAGAGAATAATATAGAGAAACAAACAGTGTAGTTATTTAAAAAAAGAAATCTATTACAAGTTACTATTTACTTATTTCAAGCTCCAATGAGATTATGTTACTCAGCATTTCCTGAAAAAAATATCCTAATTACTTATTACTTTACTTCTGCTTCCCTCTAAAACAACCGGAAACAAAGTGGAATCGTTTCGTGTAAAATGTCCCTCAACGTTAGATTTTGTAGAAGGCTGACAACCGCTTTTCATTCGCCAGCCTCTTGTTCGAATTCTGCCGTTGCCTAACGCGCCAGAATGCGACTGTTGCACCGTTGAAGGTGGAACAGGACAATTCAAACAAGAAGCTGGCGAACGAGAAGCTGACTTCATCTTTACAACTTTTTAGTGTTTGACAGTGGAGCCGCAACAGGGCAGTTAAAGAGCCACATGTTGCTGACCTCTGTCTTAGACACATATGAGTTTGGCCATTAAGGTAGTGCTTATTAAGCCAGTACATGTAATGTGATGACAAGAATTTAAACTGTAATGCATTACACTACTGTGTTACAGGAAAAGGGACTCACATTACTGCAACATTACTTTGTGCTGTGTTAATCCCAACACTGGAAACAAAGAGTACATGAAATCACAAACCATCACACCAATACTTTTTGTGTTTGTATGTCAATTCAAAATGTCAATTTTGTCTGAAAAACATGGAAAAACAAGTAAAATGGTCAAAATGGCAAAACGACTTTACAACAACAGCCACACACATGGATGCGGGAAGCACCCCCAAATTTCTGAATTGTTTAACTGCAACTACTAGTAATACATACATTTTAAAAATTAACTGACATTTAAAATACAGTGTATGAAACAACTGTACTTGTTTTAGGGTGGAGTTTGTATGTTTAGGTTTTATTTATACATTTTCAAAATCTATAGTGTTTCATTTAACATTGCACTTGCATTACCATTGAAGTTGAACCGTTTCACTTGTCACCTGTTGGTCACTCTGTGCTAAAACACAAGCCATAATAGTGGTCTAATATTGTTTTTTTAAACTTAAAAAGGTCACCAAACATCATAATCTTCCAAGTTTTTCAACCACTATATTTCCCAGTTGGTGTGCAATTGAGTTCTGAATCTCTGCTTGACCGTGATTGTGACACAACCAATTACAGAGCTACATATTAGTAGTATAATTGGTCGCAGCTCAGATCATTTGCATAAAGTTCATCCAGAAGGTGGAAGTGTGAGCGACATGTGTATATTGTCATGTCTTGCCACATACTAGCAAAAAAAAAAAACAAAACATTTTTTTCTTTTTACTGGGGCTAAGATTAGGATTACGTTTAGTGCTAGGTATACAAACTACTGTGTAACCCGCAGCTGCTGCCTTAATTCCTCAAGAATTTACATGACAGCATCAGCAGGGCCCAATCAATACATGTCTGGTCACAAACTAAGCTGCTTGACATAAATAATTTGACCCAGGTCTGGTCACACATTCAGCAGAGGTGCTGGACTCTCACACTAGCCTTGCCCTTTCACCTTTTCCTAAAGGCCACACAAACTAGACATATAATAGTAACATAAGAATAGCTTTCCAACCTGATAAGGGAATTTTGCCACTTATTTCCCTAATTATGTTTCAAAAGAATTTAATGGGATACTGAAATTTCCTAGATATCATTTTTAAATACTTATTGCCTACATGTAAAATGATCAGTAGTCAGATAAAAATGTAAGATATTCTACAAATTTCAAATCCAGTTTTGACCCTGACACATCTCTGTTCAAATAGGAATTAAGCATATTAAAGCAGAGAGGCTCCTCCAGCTGAGATCTGGAGTATCGGTGCTTTTAAAATGATAAGAGGCCCATTAGGCATGAGCACATGGCAGGGAGATGGGTCATTTGGCCAGCGGAGTGTGAACGATATGAAGTTTTGTAACGTTAAATACAGTAATCCCCTTGTCTTAATCTGCTTTTTCTGACCTTCTGACCTGACTCCACTGCTACTTAGTTCTCCCCAGGGAGCCACAGCCTCCATTGGATGTTATATATCTCTGTTTAGCTCAGTGACGAGGAAGAGACGAACCTTAATCAGTCGTGTAATTACACTTCATTTATTTCTGCTGCCAAGCAGACCTGGTGGTTAATGAATAACCATGTCCTATTGACTACTTCTTAAAGGGGCTGGCCAAAAATAAGATCCTCAAGGGAATGAGGAGCTATTTGGGTAGATCTGAAGAAAAATTACAAGTGTGGACCGAACTCCTTCAGTTTTAGAACGAAATTATTGTTGCTAATTTTATGATCAGGGTGTTGCACAATATATAGTTTGTTAATCATTATCGCAATACCAGCCTTTACAATACTGTCACCAAAAGCTAAATTATGCAAATGAGACATCTAACTAAATACTGTATAGGCGGTGAGAGAATATGATCACCAAAACTGGATTTGGGACTGGAACATGACTGGAACACACTATCATCATTACACGTAGCTTAACACTTCTTCATAAATCCAAATAATGTGCTCTTATGCTTCCTACACTACTGCCACATCTAGCATTACATTATGGAGTTTATCACTTACTGTTCAGGAAAAAGAATGAAACACAAAGGAGCGCACTTGTTATACCATTAGTGATTGGATGAGCGTCTTTTTTCTCAGCAAACAAATCAACATCAAACATACAACGCAAGTGGCAGTTTTGGTGGGTATGCCGCAAATCACTGTTTTTAGAGGTGGGCATATGGTATATACCTCAGTATACGCTAAAGACTAATTCTGACATTTTTATAAATGTAAGGGTTACTGAACAGATAATGAGAAGAAAAAAACAACAGCAAAAACAGCAGACTTTCAAAACTGGGCGGTTGGTATACACTTTTAGGTGACAGCACTGGTTCTGCACAAACAGCAGCACGCGGAGGAATACATTCGAAAATGTTTGCTTATTTAAAAGAGTAGCTGGGGAAAATCGGTACGTTTTCGTGTGTGATGCTGATGAGGACTCGTCATCTTACAGGTGGTCTTCTGTCCTCATTGGATGATGTGCTAACATATTAGATTGTCAGAGAAGCACTTCTTACTGTTTCTAGAGCTAACACTAGTTACACGATAGCAATAAAGCTGCACTACCTTTACGTTTCTCAATCATGTTCTTAACACCGCATCCTTGGCAATACAACCACACTGAGGTGCCTGTATTTCAGAGTAGCAATGTATATCATAATATACATAAACGTTTCACTGAATTGTCAGCCTGTTTTCTCTGTCGTCCTATAATAAAACATAGCAAATAACCAAAAAGTCATTTTTTAAAAATACTAGCACCTTCAATGTTTAACTGAGTACCTGTACAAATCCCTAGTATACGCACCACTACATTACTGGTTGTGAGCACCAGCACCCATAGGTGTTTTCTGAGGGTTCTGATCAGTTAAGGTACATGCACTTCAACCTCTGCTTTGACAGGGCCAACAGAACAACAATGGATCTCCCCCTTTCTCTACGTGTATGTACCCATCTCGAGCAGGCGCTGTCCCCTGCATGATCCTGCACCCCCACCCCACACAGTCCTCAAATCTCCATCCCTGCATTCTGCATCTCAGGCGTGGGGTATCAAGCCTGGGCCTCCACCTGATTGCTCCATCCATCTTGATCTGCGCTGCTAAAGCCTCCGTCAGTGGGTAAATTGAATATACTAAGGCCTGTCTGTTGGTGTCTATATTTAATAAAGGCCGCTGATGAGGTGCTGATTTATCGGCCGGCAGTATTCACACTCCATTACAAGGAGATTACACAGCTCGAGAGGGATCAGCCCCGGCAACACAGTAAGGAGATTTCACAATTTAATGGCAAAGAGAAAACAGCAAGCTTCAGCGCGAGAAGGGGAGGGCAAGGGGGGGTAATCTTGTGCCATGAGGTGTGTGCTCTGAGGTGATGGCTCTGAGCTTTGAGAGGAGATCAATTTCCATACCTAAAGTTACTATGAAGACTATGGTCAGTGGATTTTACTAAAGGGTTACTTGAAAAACTATTCATATTCAATGTTTGCAGTGCATTTTTACTTTATAAACTCCATAAGAAACTACAGTAAAATAGTTTAAGTAGCAAATATAAGAGGTTAGAAATGTGGCTTTACATGAGCATTGTAAACAAAATGCACTGAATTTTTTTTCATTATTTTTTCATATTGTATTAATTTACTTATATACACGGTTTTGTTGTTCAGTTTGTTTACTTTTGACGATAACTGTTTTGATGTAGTAAACAGTTGTATGTAAAAGTCTGAACATCCTCCTTCAAATTACATTTGTTGATTTTGAAAGCAAAAATACAGTAACAGAAAAACCTGAATATGGCATTGTTTTGCAAATTTTAGTGCAAATTTCTATTTATTTAACTTTTGCACAGGTCAAATTTTATGTTTTTTTTTTCTCTAATATGATAAACTCAGCAAATAAACAGCAATTGTGTATTCAAAGGACGTTCTCTGTAGAGGATGTGTACTCAGTATCCTCTACAATCAACAAAACATTTGACCAATGGCGCCCAAACATTTACTTACGACCATGATCACAATTTAATCAAGTGAACTAAATGCATCACTTTTTTCAGCGAAAAAAATTCATACAAAATATCAAATGGACGTCTTTTATAACAGGAGAAGCACCACAGGACGAGAATAGCTTCAATGCGGCAGCAGAGAGATCATGTGGGAAACAATTCTGCGGACTCTCTCAGCCCAGAATTCCCTAGTGGAAAAATCCTGCCCTGTGAATCCGGAGCTTGGAGGCAGGTGACTAGCAGCTGCCTAATGTGATGAAGCAACTGTGTTGCACAAGATGTGGAATGTAAAGCCTTATTCCAAACCATGACATATGACATTCACACAGTCACAGCAAAGTACACTCAGTCTACTGGCTCATCAAAACTTATGACTACTGACAGACAGATCTGACCTATCCATGCACCATCCTCAAATGCATTCTGTTATAGCAGCTGCTGTGAGGTTGGACAAGCTTTATAGAACGAAGGTAAAAATCACATTCAACATAATGAATTTAGGTTGGAAATTAGACTTGCTGTGTAGCATTTCCAGTGTAAAATGTTAAGCTACTGAGTTGGACAACAAAGAAAGGACAGCAAATTTGTTACCATGCTGTTAGCTTGACATACAACTAAAAAAATCATTTGATAAAAACTTTGTACAATTTCTTCAGTGCCGAACCATGACAATTAGAGCTAGGTCTATAGTTTGGGCCATAAATTTTAAAATTTGGTCAAAAAGTAAACACACATCTACAATAATGCTAAATGCTAGTTCTAGTAGTATTTTAGCTCTACACTAATGGTGATTCACGTTAACTTTTTTTGGCCAACTTAGATTAAACAAAGACATAAATGCAAAACATTGTAACATACATTAACATATATTTTACATTAAATGTATATATGTAGCAGTTTTACAGTGACTCTTTCAGTAAAGAGCCCTAACATAGAGCTGCTGCTGTTCTAACATCTGACTAAAATGAATGGGTCAGGATACCACTCATACTCAAACTGTCAGTGACGTATATAGAAACCTCCAGAAGGCCTAGAGTGAACTTTTTCTCTCTAAAAAGGTCCGTCCCATTGTAAATCAAAATGTCATTGATTGATTTCACTGTCACTTCCTATTTATGTTGGTGGTTAATCTGACACACTAGGCCTTCAGTTCAGCTCCTGAAGCCCTAACCAATGGGAGAGCTAGCTTGGCTGCATCTACCTAGATACCACAGGGTCAGTAAATCCTGTTTGGACAATTTTCTGTTGGGTGTTTCAAGTATTCAACCCTTGTGTTTCCAACCGAAATAACAAAAGAAAAAAAGCAATACTAAAATAAATGTAGAGTTTAAGTATAACAAGCATAAGGATTTTATTAAATAAATTACAGACATGTATTTTGTATTTCACAGAGGTCAGTAGACCTTCCTTGAAGGCACAGAAGGCCCAGAGGGTTCCCCTCTGAATTTACCAGTAGGGTTTTTGCCAACGTTCTGTAAAGTTTGTCCAGCCTAGCAACGGTTGCTATGAAAGAAGACATTTGTGGGCAGAGCATGGATAGGTCAATAGCTCACATTTCCTGGCAATACTCAAACCACTTTCAAAGCAGCAGAGCTGAGAAGACGTTTGTTTTTTTGGAGGGATCATTACTTCTTAATTCTTTTTTTCTCTGTATCAGCGGCTCGTGAACAGATTGCAGTGTATTGTGTGCAAGGCTGTGAGTAACTACTGTAGAGCCTGTGTCACTTGGACACAGTGAAATGTGAGAAAGAAGAGAACAAGCAGCTACCGTATGTATGTCAAAGGTCTTTAGCACCTCAGGAGCAAAAAAGCGATCTGTCAACATTTCCCACACATCAGCCTTAATAAGCGCGCCAATGCCAAGCGTCACTCAAACTATTTACAGAGCGTGCTCTCGTGCTGCCAGGCCAGCCTGTGCTGAGCTGTTCAACTCCAGGATTAATTATCAATTAATCAACAGGCAGAGCGGCTAGGAGCTGACCATACATATGAGCCATCTTGGATAGTTAAGCAATGCTGTGTCCTAAAACTTAAAAGGGTCTTACTCACACAGTGAATGACTTAAACAGATTTCTTGAGCCAAAAGATGAGTACAGTACTGCGCAAACATTATTTAAAAACACTTATCTTGGCAATATGTGAGCTTCTGCTTGCAAAAACACCAAACATTATTATAACAAATGCAAATAAAATTTTCAATTTTCAAAAGTTTGTTGATGACATATGTACAGTAACTTTTAAATAGATAAAGTAAAGAAATAGATTACAGGTTTACTGGTAACGTCACTGGTTTCAACAGTAATGCTGCAGACCCACTCAGAGCCAGCATATTTGCGGATGAGAATAAACACGGCCATTGTCGTAGCCTGCCTCTCCATCACTCCCCGATTAGTGCTGGAAAGGACCACTCTACTGCAAATTACCGCTCTTTCATAACCTGCTTTCTCAAATGTTATCCTTGCAAAAGGGGCAATGAAAAATCAATTGGGGAAGTTAAGTGCCAATTTTCTTGACATATAAATTGTTACCTTTGGACTTTGGTCATTGGCCATCTGTCAATGTCCTAATCAATGTTCCCCACTTCATAATGAACTGTTAATCTTTTTTAATTCCATTGCCAAAGGGCTGAAAATCTATCAGAATGTAATCAGCCGTCTCACAGTAGGGATGACAGTGCCATGCCCTGAGTACTGTGTTGGGCTGTGCTAATCTCCAGTTCATGGGTTCTGACACAAGATTGATACACAAACTCAAGCAGATTTGTGCTCAATGTGCAGCACAACAATGAAATCGAGGAGGAGATTGAAAGCAAAATGTTCTGCAAACCAGAACTTAAACCAGAACAGCTATCAATCTTAGGGCATATTACTCAGCAATTACTACGAGTTGTTCTTTAACCACCATGAAAATGAAATATATAAGGTTATGAGTGAAAAACTGAAGCGTGGGCCCACATTCAAGTCCTTCTAGTTTAAAGGCCAAACTACTTTTAATTGGCCAGTTTAGTTACACAGCAAGCATATTACAAAGGTTTAAAGGTGGCATGAATCTAAAAAGGCAAATGCTTCAAATAAGTCCCTTAAAATGGAATGATTAAAAGAGATAAATATCACTAAATGCCATTTACAGGATTTCTAACTTCTATTTCAGGGTTAGGGATTAAGACTCAGACTACACTGTCAGTCATTCTAATCAGCGGGAGGCTGTTTCTCATGCAGTCGACTCTGCAACACAACCAAAAACATTCCCCCATGATTAACCGTCAAAGTCCGGGGTTTGTGCTAAAGATGTTTAGGGCTTGTGTTAGTGGATCATTATGGGATCATTCAGCTCATGGAGTTTGCATTATGCTAAAATCTAATTAGGATTCTACAGTTCTGTTCACAAATACCAGCGCTGACAGCCACTACTCAGCATTTACACAAGACTTCACTGAAAACATCAGGAGTTCTTAAGCAGTTACAGTGTGTTTGCTGCTGTATTTGCAGCAGTTCATCACTTGTGTCTGAACTGCTGTACATACAAATTCTTGCAATAAGACATAGAAAATGGGCAAATATAATCAAAGAAACTGCAGGTATTCTCAGTACAATGGACTGACCACACCAGAGTCCAGACTTCCACCTCACTTAATGTGTTTGGGATTATTTGAATTGTGATAAGCAGAAAATTTAACCAATTTCTAAAAAAAATATCCCTGCAGATTAAACTGAAAGCAAGTCTCTTGAAAAGAATGGAAGCTATAATAGAGGGAAAGGGTGGAAAACATTATATTACATTTAGTTGTTGAGGCTTCTGTGTCATTTTCTGTTAATTATATGTTTAGTTTTTTCCTGATGGAAAAATGAATCATCTTTGATCATAAATTAAATGCATGATGGTCTCAAACATTTGCACAGTATTGTGTGTAAACGCGCAATAAGTGATGTGACGATGATAACAAAACTACTGGTCAAAGCTTACAGGATGGGTTTTGCCGCTAAAATAATAAATACAATTTTTTGAATGATTTCAGTCTTGAATGAATAAATAATTCATGTTGATTATTGTCACTATCATCAAATAACCTCTTACCTCAAAAATAGTAGTCTTACAGGAAAATAAAGAATTGTTCTTAATGTATGTTAATGCAACAAGATTTTATTGTAACTTTAGACCATTTCTATTGGTTAATTTGTCATGATATACTTTAATACAAACTGGCTGAGCTATTTTTAGGTTATATATATATATATATATATATATATATATATATATGTATATATATATAAATATATATAAATGGCCACTTAAGGGGTTAAGGAGCCCAAGAAATTGTCTAAAAACGGTCTAATTGCCTTTTCCGCTGCAGTCTTGTAACATATTAGTCTATGTGAAAGAGAGAATGCAGTAGCAGGACTAAGAGAGATGTGTGTGGCAGGTTGAAGGGACTGTGTTATTGGGTCATTAGTGATCCAGCCATAGCTAAGCTCCTTGCTTAAACTCTCTCTGCGCTGACACAGCACTGCACAGTGTGTGTAGGTTTGTGTGTGTGGATGCATGGGGGTCAACATCCCCTTAATCTCCTTACTAGATAACACTTCACCCAGCTTCCGATTACCATCTTCTCCAAAATCTTAACTGAGCCTTGGGGTATTCTTTCCTTGGAATCTTTCTCTTGGCCAGAAAGCAACAAGAACTAGTGAGAATATGTTATTATGTCTATTAGTTAAAGAGGGTCTTAATATCATTTTTGTATTTTCTAATTACTTATTTCAAACATCAAAAATGTGCATAAATGTTAAGGAATTGTGGGAAAACCTCATTAAAATTAAAGGTAAACCTTTTGCATGAACAATCATCATGCCTAGAGGCACGGATAATGAGTGTGCTGAGAACCTGTGATCACTATTTTAGATTCATGGTTAGAAAAAAGGCCGTGGATTTAAAGCTTATTTAATTATTGACCTGCAAGCAAAATACCAAAATGTGTCTGACTTTTAATGTGTTTAGGTATTAAGATATTTAAATGTAATTTCGCAGTAAGATCACAGATATATTGCAAATACTATGTATTTAATCCTAATCAAACTAAGCATCTTGCCAGAATTTGGTGATGGCCCCTTTAATTCATTCAAATCTGCCGCCAGAGGAGTTACAGCATGGCCAGAATGAACTGTGTAAGCGTGTTGTATCAGAGCTTTCTGTGTGCTGCTATGTTTTCTATTACTGTATAAAAGATGCACAAAGCTTCCCTTATTGTTGGATGCACTGTTATTTTGAGAAGGATCAGTAAGAGCTTAGTAATTGTTTGTTTACTCAGAGTAACCATAAACACGACTGATGTATGACTTATACTCCTCTTCCTATGAAATATCATGTGATAAATGGAGAGGGGCAGAATAAACACAGAAATAGGCACGTTTTCAGCGTCGGCCTTAGAAAAGTTAAAATGAGCACTGAAGCATCTGCTTGGAATACTGCACATATGTATTTGCTCTGTACTAGAAAATTTTGAAACTGACAAAGACTATGCAGACCATGTGGACTCACCTGGGATATGCTTGGCCCAGCCGATGATGACCACCAGCTCACGGTCAGCCAGGTCACACAGGGTGGTCAGCGCCTTAATGTCACTTTCAGGCATGGTGGGGTCTGGCATGGCATAGATTTTTTCTGGCTCTGCTACCAGCAGGTGGGACACGATCTTCGTCACTGAGGAAGAAGAATAGGATGGAGATTAATATTATGATGCATTAATGTGCTGAATCCCATAATCATTTAAGGAGTACAAAGAAATTAAAACAGCACCTCATACATTACAAAGCCAATCAACCTGCATAGGCCTGTGTGGAATTTATTACAAGGACACATCTAGAAATTTGTGAACTATACTGCCATCATGTGTGTTATTGGGTAATTATGCCTGGAACAGAAGTGTAATGTTATTAAAATATTCCTAAAAAAAATCTTATTGTGACAATTTCTCTATTATTTTGTACAAGTTATAGCAATGAACTAATGTACAACACTGTTCAAAAGTTAGAGACCACTCTTTATTTATGCATTCATTCATTCCAGTCAAACAGTTATTAAATAGATGTTATTCATTTTTATTATTGTCAGCAAAAGCATAAAATATATATGGATCATTCTACTGGATGGGTTCAAAGTCAGAGTTGAAAACACATCTCAGACTTTTAACTTGGATGCTAGACTAAAGCCTTTTGCTTTGAATGATCCTGTACCTTAATTATGTTTATTTTATTATAATAAATGATTGAACATTCCATTTTGTCACTAACAAAACAATCATAACACCATCGAAATTTTATCAAATGTTTCAGGAGTGACAATTTTAGCTGATTTTGAGCAGAACTCAAAAAATACTAGCCAGTACATGACTAGCAAACAAAGCTTTGAACAGTCGCACACACAAAATCATATGTTTCATTAAAACACAAAAAAGTTTACTTAACTGCAGAAAATATGTGTTTTGGTAGTGCCAATTCTTAATGTTACAGGCAAATTTTTAGACTTCAGACACAATTACTTCAAAACATAGGGATCTAACTTGCTGACCATGTGGCCACGAAAGACAGGGATGCAATCTCACTTCCTGCTCTAAAATGCAGGGGTGTGGTTAAAATACGGCTCCACCAAGTTTTTTTTTTTATTTAAAATTATCTACATAAAAAAATGTAAAAAAAAAAAAGTAAAAATTATTTTTGCATGTTGAAATTTAAAGGGTTCGGATTTGGACAGCCGGCTCCCAACAGAACGTACCCTATACATGATAATTTTGTATATATTTAGCTTGTTAGTATCTCAATGCATGCCTTGAATTTAAATAGATCATAACATAAGTCTTGCAAATATCTTAGGTCTGAATATTTAATACCGAATTATTGTTTGTTTTTTTTTGTTAACAGAACACCGGCAGCTTCTTTGTTTAATTTGCAAATGTTCTATTGTTGCCTATATCCTTTTCTCAGTAAGAGCTTCTTGACAGCTACACATCCTTTCAGAGTCACAGCGCTGAGATGTCTTCTCACAGTGGAAGGATGGACAGAAACACTTTTGGATTTATTCAGATCTGAAGCAAGAGTGCAGCTTGATTTTCTCCTCTATCTCAAAGGTGAAGGTTTTAAGTGCTGTTTACCAGATGGCAGTTTTGGTGGTCTACCAGGTCTTGCATGGTTGTTAGCAGTCCCATTTTCTTTTAATAATTTTTGGCACGTTTTTTTGCAAACTGTTTTTTTTTTCACTTATTTTCCTTCCTTATGCAAGTGAGTTATCTTATATCTAATCTCTTCAGAGATATCTCCTGAAAATTAATAACTTGCACATAATGGCTGAAAATTTAATAAATGACAGTAGTCTCTGACCTTCGCACAGTACTGTATGTAAACAAAATTAAAGGTTTAATTCAAACAAATAAGTGCTTGATGTGGATCTTACAGGCTAGAATATGAACTGCATATGAACTGTTAGTGACACGTTGTGTTGTGTTGTTATATATAGTTATATAGATAACTGATAACCAGCGCTTTAGAGTTCAGGCAGTAGAGAGAGAACAGAACAGACTGAGTATTGATTCAGACAGACTTGTGACTGGAACATTGTTTGGTGCATATTTGCCCTGTGAGTTTGCTCTGATGGGAATAGAGGCAGTCAAACAGAACAAAATCACCTGCTGCAGACTGTGTTCTGCTGTGTACTCGCCATTCAGTAGAGAGTGCGTGTGTTTGTAATTGTGTGCTGCTCTGTTTTCAGTATGAACTGTAGCAGAAAGAAGTGTAAACAGTGTCATATAAATCTAGAAGAGTTAAGGCCATCAGTATTGATTATATCAGTAATTTAGTAATTGCCAATTATTCTGATGATTAATCGACTGTTTTTAAAAATGGCCATACATTAAAAATGGGTTTAACTGAACGATCACAATGTAAATATTTAATACTAAATTTTAAAAACTTGTTAAAATATATACTAGACTTCAAAAGTTTGGAATTGCTGTTCAAAATTTTGTAATCAATGTTTTAAACAAAATAAAACTGATATGGTTGCAGATAAGTATGATTCTGATACGCTCACACTGTTTTATATATCTATTGTTTGTCAAAGCAAACAATTATCAGGACATTAGAAATATGTAAATAAAAAATAAGTAAGATTCTAAAATGACTAAGAAAGCTGTAGCATGATTTTTTTAATGACATGAAGTGACAAAAAAAGTTTAAAATGTAGTTTACACTGTTCATTGAATTCGTAAAATTTTAAATAAATCGTCTAAAAACATTGTTTAGAATTCTAGTTTAGAATATTTAAATCAACTTTATATAATATACTTTTCTATATAAAATAAAAAAAGTAATTATCAAGTGATTCCAAACTTTTGAATGCTAATGTATTTGAACACTATGTGGCAAAACAGTGCTTATAAATGAGTGTCTTATCAGGATCTGTATCTTACTGTAAAAGATATCAGCCATATAATCACTGCAGATTCATCAAGAAGTTACATTTTAATTGATGTTACTGTTTCTAATCAAGAAATCATGACAGTGTTGGAGAGCTTACATGGTTTCTTTGCTGGAGGTGGCAGTGTGAGGCCCAGGTAAGCACTGTTCTCTGTGTCAATCCTCCTCTTATACTTCTGCCTGCCTCCTCGCACACGATCCAGACGAACACCTGAAAGAGCACACAACAGCAGGTCACACACACATACACAGACCCTATATACACACACAGACCTCCCCGCTCCAAAACACACACACACTACGCACTCTTTTCCTTACACACATAAAATGGGCCAGTTACATATTTTACTGCATGTATTCTATGATGTGGACTGTGATATACCTAATTCAGTATAATATTGTATTAGCAAACTGGACTAATAGAGATGGCACCTATCTCTTCAGATACCCATATGGATATTGAAACCTTTAATTAATCCCTAAATACTTTAAATTAATTCTAAATACTTTTAATACTTTTAAGTATTAATTCTAAAAACTAAATAAATTAAAACTATGCAAATTGTTACTTTCAGAGTGACTGAGCTGTGAAAGAACTGTCAGATGTTTTATGGTTGGTTTATTAATTGCCAGTAATATTGTGTTTTTTATGGCCATATGTTTCTGTTTTGGTTTTGGTTTTCTTGCTCCTTCCTTGCTCCGCCTCTTTGTCATGCCCCTCACCTGTGTCTGATCTGTTGTCCCGTAATTGTTCCCAGGTGTATCTTGTTGTTCCCTCAGTATTTATTAATTAAACTCTTGTGTTTATCCTGGTCCTTGTTTTGAACAATTTGGTGAATAAGTGTAATTTAAATGGGGCTGAACATTTTTGGTGAAAAAATCTAATTGTGTTTTTTCCTAAAAATTGCAATTATTTACTATAAATAAAGGTCGAGTATTTAGTCCACGAAGATGAGTATATCCACTTTCCCTGGTTCGAGGCTTCAGCGGTGAATGTAGCGTGCCAGACTGCCATTTAGTTGAGGTTCTGATGTCACAGCAAAAGGGTGTGTGGTTGCTTCTGATTTTCTAACTCCTCTACAGGTTCAGTTTCATTGGGTTAAATTTCCTCACCATCTTGCTAAGAAAACATTATTGATAATGTTGGCTATAATAAAAAACGCAGCTTTAGTGATTTGCAAATTGCACTCTTTAAAATGGTGATTTCAGTATACAAATGACTAATCTTTCAGCCCAGTCACCATGCTTGTCAGAAAAACTCCAGATATTTTTCCTAAATCGTTCAACCCTACATAAGGGTTAAGCAATTACTGTACAATTATTCACATCATTTCATTTAAAAAAATCACTAGAACATAATACATTTTTACAACCCCCAAATAACCAAGACTCTCCAATAGAGATGCATTCTCTTCCCCTCTCTCTCTCCCTTTCTCTCTCTCTGTACAAATATAACATTTGATCATTTAATATCAAACAAACAATGTGAAAGAGTTAAATTTTCAGATCACAAGAGCTGCATTTTTCATTATATCTTACATTATTCAATGTTGTTTTATCAAGTTGGAAAACTGGAAAAATGTAATTTAATAATGTAGACATCGCAAACTGGCAGTGTGGCCCGCCTCATTCAGCATTGAAGCCTCAAGCCTGAAAAAAGAGATGTGCTGGTCTTGGCAAAAAAAGGGTTAGAGCTTAATTTCTAGAGAATAATGGTATTTAAATCGCAATACTGGTCAAAGAAAAACTGCAATTCAATATTTTCCCTAAATCTCTCAGTGCTAACACACACACACCAACACACACAAACACTTAAAATCCTCTAAGGTAACAGTATCAGAGTGTAAATAAATAATTTCATGTCCTCAAAAGGATATTTAAAACCGAAGAAAGATAAAGAAGCAGACACACAAACAACTTGCACAAACATGCACAGACTGGTTCAAGAAAGAGAGAGAGAGCACTCGAGAGAGAGAGCAGATAGAGGAGGTGTCCAGTAGAGGCAGCTCGTGTCAGTGTATGTCACAGCGGTGGCAGTGCTCCATATGTGAGAACTGAGCTATGTGCTGCTCCTGCTCCACTGTCACACTACAGAGCCTGCACCTCAGCCTGCTGCACAACAAACACATGAATATTTAAACCGGGGTCAATGATCTCACAGACTGGCCCTCTAATTATTTAGCTTTTCAGCAGAGCCGCTGAGCATGCTAACCAGACACTCACTCATTTCATATACACACTGCAGAGGTAGCGGTAGCAGCGCATATACACCAGAGCATGGCCAGCCATGAAATTTACCACACTGTGCTGTAACAGACCACACACACACATACACACCAATAAATCAGCTTGGTTTTATTTAAGCAACTCCAGCAGGACGAGTGTAGAAGCTTATCAGTGTATTTCTGCCGCTAAGCCTACTGTGTTCACTCCTGAGCTAATATAGTGCAATAAATGCCACCATGCTCATCACAACATCTGTTATTTATTAGCCAATTATTTGATAAGAATGCTTTTACATTTTTACATTTCACACAATGCAAATGCACAACCTCTAATATCTATATGATTCATATACTATTTATTGTAATTTCATTTTGCAGAAAAAGGATATGTTCAGTTTAAGTAGATGAAATACGAAGCTAAAGGCTTAAAAAATCTGCAACATAAAGCTCTGAACTGCTACATTTAACCCTTTACTGCTTGGTGTTGCCATATGGCAACAATGACTTTCTTTTGCTTTTTGGCTGACTATAACATCAAAGTCATTTTTGTCAATTACTTTTTTAAACAGAAGGCTTCACATGTGAATACGTTTTTATCACATGCCTTTCTGTTGCAGTTTGTACTTGCACAATGATATTGGAATAATAATCTGTATTGGCAGATTTCCTTAAAAAACAGCAACATCAGAATTGGACAGATATTTAGATTTGACCGATGCTTCAAACCAATATTTGATTATATATTTATTGTACTCCAGAAAAGCAGAACGTTTAGGTGACGCTGGGTTACTGTGCTAAAATGGCTGCATTTTAGTTATTTTGCTGCATTTGCAACACTACAAAAATAAATGCTGAATTTCTCTAGAACACTAAGTAGTCACTAGGTAGCCCCATTTTATGATTGTTTATGCATCAGTATCAGCAGATATGTATGTGAAAAAAATTGGATACTGGCACACAAATCCCATTTAGGGGCATTTTTCACATACAAATCACAGGGTCAGGTTTAGTATCTGAAGTCCTCTCAAAGTGTTGCTTTAAAAAAAAACAAACAAAAAAAAAAACAATCTGTGGTAAGGTAGAATTTTGTTTTCAGAAGTAAAACCAGTTTAGACCCTGTAGATTTATACAAATAGATACATTATCATTGTTGCCATATGGCAACAGCATGCAGGCAATTGCAATCTGCAATGCATACAATGGGAGTGCACACTGCCACTGGAAACACTGGACAATGCCAACTCAGAGTTTTTTTTATCAATATAATTATTTTGTACCTTTCTATATTCTAGTATACTTTAATTTATGAATTAATGGCTGTTATTAATGAATTAATGGGCTGCTAGGAACATTTTTTTCTTATGTGTGGATGATGAATATAACCATGTTCTAAGGCAGTATAATGGCTTTACTCCCTTTGTATGAATTGTATATAGCAGTTCCATTCTTGCATGCTGTTGCCATATGGCAACAAAATGTAAAGTATCCCTCATTTTCGAAAAAATAAATAAACATCTTGTTTTAATGGGTTTTTTTTTCTCTTAATGCCACTTTATGTCCTTTTCAATAGACAATCATGATAATGGATGTGTATTCCATATTTCAGGTATATATTTAACAGGGTAAATATAAGAAAGCATATAGTCAAATCCACCTGCAGGAGGCTGAACAGACACAGCGCACTGCTTTAAAGCACATCCATCCTAGTTGACATTCTCAGCTGTCGAATGGGGGAGCACTCGCTAAATGATTTCATCACATTAGAACCACAGAGGCTAAGGCAAATGAAGCTAGAGTGTTACTACTGAAAATTATGCTAATTTCATTCCCTCTTTCCTTTAAAAAATATGAAATTGGAGAAGAGAAGAAGTGGAACACGATGAGGAGAGGGGAAACTGAAAAAAGCACAGACTGACTCAATTACACTACCACCTGAAATCTGTACAGAGTACAGTAAGATGAATGATTTACTGTTAACCTCTACTGACTGCAGTTTTGAATAAAGAGTCTCGTGCATGTAAATTTAAAAGATCAAAAACCTGTAAGTGTTCTTCAGGACATTTATAATTCTTGCAGAAATGCACGCTTTCCCCAATCTACCGTTAGCTTCCCTTAGAGTGCCAAATTAATTCAAAATAATCATGCACACAACAAAGAGCTGCTCAAACAAACTGCATTATCGTTTTATCAGAGGAATGAGGAGATTTCTGCTACTTATATAAATTATTTGATTCCCTAGAAACAGAAATCTGATTAGGATTGTCTTTCAATTTCCTGACACTGACAACCCACTAACCTAATTACCCACTGGTCCCTGTGGTCCCCTCCTTCCTAGCAAACACTGGGAGATCATTTGATGGTTGTTAAATCGCAGTAAAAATCTCATTTCTCCTAACTGCAACTTTAATTTCACCACTGATAATCACAGAGACAAGCAGTGCAGCAGACAGAGATAAAAGTATGCAAATATCAAAGTAATATTTTTATTTCACATTTGAATATGGGAGTAGATTATTAAACTAATGCTAAAATCTGATATCTCACATTGCATTTTCTGCTACATTACATTAGAATTCTTACATTTTAAAAACAAGCTGCAACGTAATTTATTTGGTAAATATTCAGCTTCATCTGTGTGGTAATTTAGTGGACACTGGCCCTCAGATGGAGATGGAAAATTCAGGTTTGTTAATTTTGATGTCACTACTTTCTACTGTTTCTTCTCGCTCCCCTGATGTTCTCGTCTCGTCGAGCGAGAGGTGCATTGTGAACCCATCTCTCTCTCTGTCTGTGTCACATGCTAGTGTCAGCTATGGCAAAGCCAGTGTGAAGATTCCAAGGTACATGGGTGCCTGTTTTAATTAGAACAGTGCCTGCCATAATTAACAGATGCTGACAGGAATTAAAGCTTGGCACTAGCCAGTCTCCCTTACACTCGCAGAGGGTCAGAGTGAGAGACAGAGAAGAGCTCTCTAATGCAGCTAATGGAAAAATAGTGACTTATCACAGGACTATCATAATGTCACCAATATCTCTGAAGTAATGTAATAGAAGGTAAAGAGAACAGGACACTTATCAAAATGCAGCTCTAGTGCCAAAAAATGACTTAAATCAGAACTTTTTTGTTTTTGGTTGCTCTAAGCTTCCATTCAATCTCTAATGAACAGCAACAATCAGGACCTCAGAAACGCATGTGCTCATCATCTGCAAGAGTTAATGATGTGGCCCCTACAACTCTACAAACATGGAATAACAAAACAGAATACCTTTCTGTTTGCTTATTAGGGATGTAACAACATAAAGTATCATATTGTATCATATTGCATTGTATTGTACAGTCAGAAAAAGTACAGGTACACTTTTGCTCATTATGCAAAAGCGAAGTAAATGTGCCTTTTTTTAAAGTAAATGTGTTGTTTTTTTCAAGGGAATGTTTTCATAACCTATTTGGAGTCAAGAGATAGTGTATAAAATCCACATAGTTAAAAAAATTTATTGCAATGAAATGCAGTACAATTATATTCCCTAGCTAAAGGTACTAAAGAGTATATTAAGGGTACCATTATGTTGTGACAAGTAGTTTGGGTAATGTGTCAACTTTGGGCTAACATATTGGCTTGTGGATAATATGATATTTTCTTTAGTTTTATTTTATTTTATTTTATTTTTTATTTTAAATAATACGGTTATTTTATTCAATTTTATTTTACCCCTGCGACCCAGAAGGATATGCGGCTTAGATAATGTGTGTATGTGTGTGTTTTATTTTATTTTTATTTGAATTTGAATTAACTTTGTATTTTCTCATTTGTAAAGCACTTTGAATAATTGCAGTGTATGGAAGGTGCTACATAAATAAACTTGCCTTGCCTTGGATAAGGCATTCGACTGAGATACTTTAAGGCACCACTTTTGTTCCAAACATTGTACTTTTGTCATTTTTAAAGCTCTAAAATGAAATAAAATAAAATGAAACAAAATGAAAATGGAAATATTCATATATTTATGTAAGGCACATTTTTAGCCACTCTTTATTTTTGCTTATTGCATCTCTATTGCTAAATTGCGTATCACTGTTGTTGAAACAAAACCTTGTATCTCCAAATGGTAGGAAAGAAACTTCTCTACAGGAGAAGGAAAAAACACTTTTCATGTAAGTCAGTGGAACCAGACCTTTTCCAATTAATTTTAGGACGTTTCTTTTAGTGAATTTATCATGAAATTTACACACATTATAAAGCGCAAAGGGCACTTTCGAATTATGTACAAAATTGAAAAATGAAAAATAGCAGTGATATAGTGTTCGTGCTGTGGTTGGTGTAACTCAAGTTCCAAGTGTCCTGTTTTGCAGGTATTCTTGGCTTCTGTTAAACTCTCCTGTGTGGGGGTGAGAAAGGGGTTTTATTTATCGTGTCCTGAACTGAAATGATATAGCATCAGTAGAATCTCTATTCAAAAGCAAAATAGTAGAGGAAGCCATGAGCTGCACACTCATGGCAGAAAACATTACAGCCAAAATGGCATTATGTGACTTTAGCCAATTGCTAGTAGTTACTGCAACCCAAATACAGCATGTGAAAGAGAATGGGAGTCAGGTTCTTGATGACATACATATGTACTAAAATCCAAATGAGGAAACTGAGTATGTCATACTCTGTGTGCTTCTAAAGTTCACTTCCAAGAGTTCCACTGG
>JAILXH010187767.1:10144-33600 GCA_023558415.1 Piaractus mesopotamicus | reverse complement strand
TGTGTGTGTGTGTGTGTGTGTGTGAGTGAGTGAGTTTTACGGCTCTGACCGCTGCTGCTGGTGCGAAGAAGATAGCGGCTGGCTCTCGGGTGTCAGTTCTTCAAAGCAAATAGGGTGCCGGTGGAGAGAGGGAGGGCTCAGGGCCAAAGCGGCTGGCATTTGCGTGGGGATTAGCCCCGGGCCTGAGGCTGCACGGGGGCCAGCTGACCCTAGGCTCCTCTTTCTCTCCAAAAACAATAATAATCCCTCTCCGAGCATGGCCCCTACAAAAGGGCCTGTCCCCACTCACTTTGTGAGGGCCGGGCTGGGAAGGCCAGGGAGGGCTGGCGGGGACCCTTATTTTTGGGTCTCTCACCTGTTCTGGGTGCCTGTCCCTTGGGAGAGGGGAAAGTGTCAGCATGGCTGGGATGGTTGGCAGTGCCAAGGGGAGCTTAGGCGGACTTGTTTTTAGCTGGGAAAAGCACAGGGCCATGTCCCAGGGCCACGACGAACCCTGCCTTTCATGGTTGCCGCCGCTAACCCCCCGTCAGCACTATTTCACAGGGCCTCTGGCTGGCAACGCCTCATGCCTGCAAGTGTGTCGTGGCATTCATCCTCACGAGTAGTGATGAGAGAAAGCACAGGAGGAAGAGGGCAGACTGAGAGAAAAGCCAAGTGTTCCCACTGAACTCTGAAAGACCCAAGCCAGGATCCAATCTTATCCACAAACAGCTGGTGTGGTTGCAGGTTTTCCACCCAAGCAGTGACATGTCTGATCAGTTAAGACTGTGACCAAATAATTAAATACATAGAAACAGGTGTGCTTCTGCTTGGTGTTACTGAAAAGCTTCAACTACTCCAGCCATTTACAGATAAGATTGGACAGCCCTGCTCTAGTGGGCCTGTGGTGCTTCAGTAGCCTTTCTACAATCTGCAGGTGCACTCTCCAGCCAATGGCATGAGGGCAGCTCCATCCAAGATGATTTTCATATTTCACAATGCTGAGTAACACTGAGCGCATGTTTGCTGCTCTGTAAATACCTGCTAATGTTACTTGATCATTCTGTACTGAATTCAAAGCGCCCTCATACATTGTCTCTTCAGTCCATGCCTGAGAGAGTCATGCAGAGCTGGTATGGGTTGTGGTTGGGCAGTCCTTCATACATCTGTCTCCCAGCAGAGATGATATACAATGTGTAAGGCTGCAGGAAGAAGTGGGCCACCCAGCCTGCCCCCCTACCCACCTCAGTGGAAAACACGTGTTCTCGCCTGTTGTAATCCTCTCACCTGTTAGGCTGAGGAACAGGCTGGCCTCGAGGGAACTGACTGCCAGACAGACAGTTCACACACTCAGCCACCTCCTTAAAGCACAGGGAGAACGTGCTGCTGAGGGTTTACAGCATCTTCTGAAAAGCTCTTGTGAACTGGACTGCTAATTTTGTTCAGGCTCTATACTGGCATGAACATAATGACAGAATGGGAATCCATAGCTGCACTTACATGTTCCCCATGTCTGCTACAGAAAGTAGTTCAGATGACCGGAAACATTTTCAATAATCAGAAAATTTTTGATAATTCTCTCAGTTTCGTCTCTATATCGCTGTCAAAACAAAACCCTGTATCTCTGAAAAAGAAACTTCACAGAGTAAGGAAAGAATGTTCTTACCTTTCAACGTAAGTTAATGTAACATGCTTTCTCAGTTTGTTTTGGACCATTTCTATTGGTCCATTCATAGTGAAATTTTTTGACAGAATGTACAGGGCAGCTGTCATTTTCAAATTATGTCAAAAAAAAAATGGAGACACTTTGGTTGTTTTTCGACAGTGACGATATAATGTCAAGTGATGTGTACTGCTGATATGAGTTTAATGATGAAGTCATAGCACATGCATCTTGGCCTCTCTGAGAACATGGATTACAGTTCAGCTGTGGCCAAACAAGGTGTAATTCCTTGTAAACAGCAACAAGAGCTCACCATGTGGGTCCAGTTCTCTCTGGTGCCTCCAGGGTGGCTACAATAATTTCTTTACTGACTGAGAACACATTAATATGGATTACCACTAAGTGAGAGTAAGGAGTCAGGACCGTTTTTAACCAGTCTGTTGGCAGACGGGAGGAAAGTGAGCGGTTAATTCAAAACCCTTATGGTTCAAGTTCCATGACTGTGTGCTCCTCTACCTTCTGTACCATTGCTAATAGTTGGTGTAATGGGGCACCTTTGGATGTACATACAGAGTTTACCTTCACAGATGATGTCTGGATCTATGCCTGCATGCAGCAAACTATCATGGTGGACAATGTACTCCGCATGTGCCATAAAACTCTATGCCTCCCTAAGGAGCTTTCTATGGCTTCCAAAGAACTGCCTCATGATACGTTGGACCTCATACAGCCCAGAAGAACTTACCTCTAAGCCACAAAGTGGCAACAGCAGTTCTGAAAGTAACTGAGTCTACACTACAACAATACTACACTCAGAAACTTGTCCTGTTTGCCAATAAGTAATGCACCATTCTTCCAGTGTATCCAAGGCATGTATGCTGACGTGGTGAGTATACAGTAGTATACAGTAGACAGTGTTTTGTTTCACAGCTCTCCTTGACAGGTGTATCCCAGAATTCAGTGCAGACTCTGAAACTCCAATTCCAGTATCTCCTTCTCCTCTCTGTGTGCAGACACTGGATGGTCAATTGACAGGGACTGGGATCATGTGTATCCTCTTCCTCTTGGCCATTAAAGGCTATATCCAGGATGCCTTAGAGCAGGGGTTCTGCAGTGATGGCCACCAATGACAGCATTGACAAGCACAACGATCCATCCCCCTTGTTGTCTGCAGATCTAAGATGAAAGCACCTAGAATCATCATAAAACTTGATCTCCACAGCATATATAATTTAATCCACATATGAGAGGGGGATGAACGGTAGTTCTTTACACCTCCAGTCCTTAACTGACAAACTGTTGTGACTAAATAATCACGTGCTGCAGAATCATCTGAATGAGATCTTCATCCATTCAGCTGCCCAAGAGGATCATATCACAGACTACAAAATCACAACACACTCAGGTACACTATATGTCCAAAAGTTTGTGGACATCCCTTCTTCAAATGCACACACAGCTTTTAGAACCTCCACAGAGCTCCATCTAGTGCCTTCTGGATTAGTTGGAGAGGTGTTTGTGATCCAGAACTAATCATCCAACATCAGTGCCCGACCTTATTAATGTTCTTGTGGCTGAATGCAATCAAATTCATGCAAAACATATTCCAACATAAAGTGTAAAGCCTTCCCTAAAGAGTAGAGGCTGTTACTGCAGCAAAGGACAGCAAACTCTCTTAATTACGGGAAAAGCTTTGAATGAGTAGGTGTCCACAAACATTTGGCCACATATTGTACCTCATAAACTTCCCAACTGCGTGTGTGAGCAGAACTGGAGGATCTCTGTGTCCAGTGATATTAGAGCTTATGTCCAGTCTTACCACAACAGTTCCATCATTTGACTTTCTCAGTGATTTAATCCTACTGGACAACTACACCAACATTCTGGTTATTGTGGATAGATTTACAAAATAACGTCAACTAATCCCTCTGACATTTCTCCCTGCAGCCTTCCAGACCACAGAGGACCCGTCTTCCTATTGTTTAGCTTTCCAGCCACAGCCAGACTGATGCTCCTGTAATGGATGTTTGGGTCCAGCGTAGTGACCAAGCCTCCACCCTCTTTCATGTCCACCTCCAGAGGGCAGTTTTCCATCAAAAGGTCGATGATCATCACTGTTAGACCCTGAATACTAACAACCAGGATATTGACCTGAGATCTGAACCTGGCATGTCATAAACTCAGTTCCAGGTATGTTGGGCTCCTCAACATCCTCCGGACAATTAGTCTAAAAAACTAGAAATAATTGAATATCATGCAAAATTTGGGTCTCCTTTCCTGGTCCACTGGAAGAGAGGATCCGTTTTGTAAACCCACCCACTCCTCTGGATATTGAGGGTCCTCTGGTTTATACTGTCAACTCCTTTGACTCTTGAAGGCATAGAGGTTATATCTGGTATCTTGTGGCTTGGAAAAGATACTGCTTAGAGGAGTGGTCTAGAGTACTGCTTAGAGGAATGCTCTAGAGTACTGCCATGTATGTATTCTACTGGATCCTGGGTATTTTCCCTGTTTTTACTTAGAATTTTGGGTTTTTTTCTTGTCTTTGTTTGCATAAACATACATTAGTAAATTCTTGTAGCACATATGTTCCTGTTGTTTTATACTGTATTATACCGTATTTCATTCTCTGAATGTCCATTGCCTGTGTGGATAAAAGAGTCTGCTAGTGAGTTAAAGGGCAGTAGCCATTGGATTACATCAGTGTAATCTCTCAATAGTATCTGTTCCTATCCTCTCAGCCCCGATCCTCTTCCATTGATCAGAGGAAAAAAACCTGTAGTCCCTGACATTTGAGTCCCTCTATTGATCACTTCCTCTTTTATACAGACGGGGGGAAATGAAGCAATTTCACAAGAGTTTCAGGCCAACTTCTGCTACATATCTCTCATCTGAGAACAGCGGGCCCATTACACTGTCTGGCATCTCTGGGAATGCTCCAAAAAACATCCAAATATGGATACATTATGTATTCAGAAAATTTTAGCATTATTATTTTGAAAAAGATACAAACACATTTCTGATAAATGATGCATTTGTTATAGTGTTTCATTCAAAATATTTGCAGCTTGTCTGCAAAAAATGATGTATGCTCTCAATGCAGATGATCAGCTCAGGCTGCTTCAAAGACACTGTGGAATCCCGCTGAAACATACATGTGCCAGAGCCTATGACATAATCCTTGGCATTGAAGACATGTTCATGTTACGAGGACAATTAAGTAGAATGGAAAGTTTGCAGTGATCCACGCTGCACCATCCCCAAGCAGTAAAGTTATAATTAGGGTGGATGGTTTCCATTCACTGCATGACCTTTCCTCTTCTAACCCAGCCCAACGGCTGGCCTCGGCTTGAGTGTGACTGGAGGTGGCCTTCTCCTGAGCTGAGACGCAGCTACCCAGAGACAGGCTGAGTTTAAGAGAGATGGACACAGCTCTCTGTGTTTTGTTCTCGTCTCCTTGAAAAGCCTGATTGATTTCGCGCTCACGTAGCGTAGGCAGGGAGACAGACGCCCGACCTTGCGTTGAGGAGAGATACCAAATGCAGACCAAGATGCCTTTCACGTCTTCATATTCATTTGCAAAATGTATTGACTTATTTTGATAGTGTTTGGAAATGGTAGGTGAAGGTGGGAGTGTGGGTGCATGGGGGGCTGGGTTAGTACTGACATGGAGCTTAAGAGCCTCATGTGTTAAATGCTAAGTGGTACGTGTTACTGGTCACATTCATAACTAATAAAGGGTACGCTGAGGACACCTCATAAGTGAGGACACACTGAAGGAGGACATAGGTATATGCAACCAGAATGAAGTGAGGACGGGGGATATGACCTTTTCTAAATAGTGTAGGACTAGAGGAAAATTAGAGAGGTGTGCTGTGTTCCACACTGCAGTGTTCTCTGGCACGGCACCATGTGTCATATAAATCACCCACTTAAAACGCTTCTATTAGCTCATGTGGTAATGTCTGACACATTTAGACATCCAAGTCCAGTGGGTAATAAACTATTCTGAGCAATGTTTGGGTGCATTTATAGTGTATTCTTACAAAGAAATAATTTGCATGTGAAAAATATAATCTAAACAACAGAACTTAACAATCATCAGTCTGTGATTCATAAGCTCATGCATGATCATAACCTTGTCCACTTTTCAGATTCAAACACATATTTTACAAAAAGTAAAACTAACAGTAACTAACAGTATTTTAAGAAACACATACTACTAAAAAAATGCTTGGAAATGGTTAATTTACTGTGCATTAAGCTTTATTCATTATTCTGTATAAATGTTTATCTTATGCATAGTGTATAACTGGCAGCATTTCCTTCCTATAATGTCTAGGTACTATCAAGTGACTTCCTGAGTTTATTACTTCATAACTAATTAGAGTTTAATAAGTCACTAATACAAAAACCACTAAACAAGTTTTAAGTAAATTAGTTTACATACTACATTGTAAAGTAAATATTGTGATTAGATGTGAGATTAATGGCTTTCGTTTTTAGGATCTAATTAACGATGACTAAATCTGCACTTTAGAATATAGAAAACATCTTGAGGTTTTAATGACTTATATAAAAACTTTTACTAGCTGGTAATTAATAAACCAAGATAAAACAATAAACATGACACTACCTAGTGCCCATAGGAATAAAATGCTGCCAATAATATACCAATATGATTTGAATGTACATGATACTTCATGCAAAACAAGTCTTAACAAAGTGTTGATTGTGCATTATTACAACTAACACCGGAATTATGAGAGATTTTCTTAGAACAGACTTCCTATTCTGTACTGATACAGGTCATAATGAATAAAGCTTAATGCACAGTGAATAAACTAGTTAGAAGTGTTCCTTAAAATGAATAGTTACCAAAATAACTTATCACTAACCACTAAACAAAAACATTTTCTAATATTTCAGAAGAATTTTAATGTGAAAGGACAAAACATACATTTTCTTCACATCCAAAATGTTTTACAATCTAGGAATTATTGAAATTCTTTGTGATCTGCTCTCAGTGGACCTACAGCTTGCCTTCTCTTTGTCCTGTCTTTACTGCCCACATGCTGTGATTTGCAGTACATGACTATGGCAGTGTAGTGGAGTGGCCTCTACTCTCTTGTTTAAGCTAAGCTTCATTTTTGCCCTGACACTGGTGATTCATTTATGACCATCTCTCCCTATTTTCTAGTCTCTTATTCCTCTAGATAATATATTTCCATTAATTTTTCATCAGCTAGTAATGCGATTACTCCCTCATTCTCCCTCTCTCTCGCTCGCCCTCCCTCTATCTCAACATGCAGTTGAGAGATTCCGTTACCTCACTTAGCTCCATATAGATTGCTCTCTGCTGCTTTGAGGAAGAGCCTTTTAGAGACACTAAATGGATGGATTGGGTGTACTATAGACCACTACAGATATTCTGTTCACCTGTTCTAAATGTATGCATGTAGCACTTCCTATATATAGATTGCTCCATGTTACCGTTTTGTGGAGCGCATTCTGAAACATTCTTTTTCTCGCATCTCGCTACTGTATAAAAGGCAGAACATAAATACAAGCACATGTAAAAAGCATTATTGAACCAGAATTTGATCACTTTGTTAATGCTGACTTTGAGTTTTGTTCGAAAGAGTGTGAATGTTACTTCTAAAAAAAAACAAAAAACCATCGCTGGCAGAGCAAGGGACAAAGGAAAAGCTAGCAAACACAGTCCAGCATAGAGCTCAAACAGAGCAGGAGAGATAGAAACCTATCCAAGAGAAGAAAAAAAAAATCCATGGCCAGCATGTTTAATTGTCACTGAATTCCCAGCTGGCGTGACTTTAAAAAAGCATCCACAGGAAGGGAGCTGAGATGTTCGGAAAACATTTAGCGGATCAATATGCCGGGGAGAGCTGAGAGCGGCTGGAGTGTGTGCTCAGGGACCGCGCCGAAGCCTTTCCAGTCGGAATACTGTTACACTTCTATTAGTCAGATGCAGGGATCGACCTATTCAGCATATTTCTGTCCCTCTGCCCAACAGGCGCATTATTTACTGCTCCGTGCCTGGGACATGGGGGTGGACAGCCGGGCCATGCCAACAGCCCCTCGAGCTCCGCTCTGGCCTGGCATCGTCCCACTGGTACGCCAGCCAGCCATGTTTATGACACCAACATCAGATGTGTGTCTCTAACAAATACAGGCCTTCATCTGCTGCACACATGCACTACTGCTGCGCTGCTGTGTGACTGTCCTGTGCTTGACGGGCTGTGAGGATCACAGCATTCGGTTGCAAATAAGTCTCAAGACAGCTGATTGTTTTAAAAGTACAGCTGAACATTATTAAGTGAAAATTAGATCTAATAAAAGGCTTTTACCACTGGAGGGTTGGTAAAGCTGTGAAAGGAGGAACCTTAAGCTGCACGCAATGCCAAGTTCCAGTAATAGGATCCGTAGTATTAAGCATTATTCTGTTATTAGCATATTGGGATCCTAGTCATGTACTACACGTCACGTTTAACATGTTATGCTGAAGGTTTTATGGCGGAACGTTTACGGCCCGCACTGATGCTGAAGTAGTCAACTAAACAGACTGGCAAACAGCAGTGAGGGTAGAGATGTGTGAGGAGCTCCTTACCTTCCTTCAGCATGCCCACTTTCAGACACTTCATGAAGCGGCAGGCTTGACAGGACTTGCGTCTCCGCTTCGTGATCTCACACTCGTTGGTGGCCGGACAGCTGTACTCTATGTTACCTAGGCAGAAGAGGGGATAGAGAGGATCAGAACTCCTTTCTTCTTCTACATCTCCCTTTCACTACTGGAGATCACATGCCAAAAATGTTTTAATGTATTTATTTATATTTATTAATTTATTTATTAAATCTATTTATCTACACGGCAAAAAATATAGCCTGGCAAGTGAGAATCTTAAATGTAGTCAGTATAGGTCTAATATTATATTATATTATAATATTGTATACTATAATATTATAATATGATAGGATTAATTATCTAACATTTTGTTATTTGTTTTAAGTCTTTTTTCAGTGAATTTATCTTATTCTGTTGGTAGGTAACTGAGCTTATTTTAAGTTTATTATTTTTTTAAATAAGTCCAATTATCTGCCAACAGAATAAGACAGTTTCACTATATTAAATTACTTAAAACAAGTAAAAAACATGTAATAGTAATGTTCATCCAGTCCCATAATGAGAAATATAAGATATATTACATAGATTTAAGGTGATTTCACTTGCCAATCTATTTTATCCATCTATCTATACATCATACATACATCACTTCAGATATGGCTCATCATTTGTTAGTCATATGTCTGATAATAATCATCATTCATCATTTGCAGAATCATCACTTATTATGTACTAAAGTGATTTTGGTCATAGAGGGTGGTGATATTCAAGCACAGTGGATGAGTAAACAGGTGAGCAAACTGGCCTCATTCTTGTAGTATCTCTGCAGACTGCATCTAAAAGCCATGTCTCTAAATTAGTCTCTTAAGCTGTGAGCATCCCCAAGATCAGCGGCATCCCTCAGCATTCCCCAATCCCCTCTACTCTGGCCAGCACGCACCAGCCAGCCACTCCACATTATGCCCCTCCAAACCTGAACCCCCCTGCACAGCCCTTCACTATTTACATACAGTGCGACTAAGGCACTGATACATTATTCAAGTCAAGCACTTCAGCGCTTGATTCCAGTGAATAGGAGTTTCATTGGAACACAATAAAAGAGCTGTTTCTGCTGTACTGTGCGACTAACAATAGGAAGAGTGCTTGATATACGATCCCATTCTGCTTGTGTCCATGTAGGTACATTTAACTGTAGGGAGGCATTTCAATTAGAATGTGTATGGGTAATGGCAAGGGGGAGCACTGAATGCAGAATGACAGTCCACTATAAATGGGGAATGATGAGAAGGCACACCTACAATACTAGACAGCCCTTGCTCTGATGCACGGGCATGTTTTGAATATCTATACCTGGGCTTCTCCGTCTGAATTCATATGGGCTTGTGTTGCTATTGTGTACAGCATGTGGTCATCGAAACTGTTCCACGAGTCCGAGAGCTTTCTGAGCGACTGGTCTGAAGCTGAATGCAATGATACAATCTGCATATTCAAAATAGTGGAGTAAATATCTTCACTGCAATTAGATAGCATCCTGTACAAAAAATGCATTGTATGCATTATCATTTACTAAACCTACGCTCAGACATTACTCAATAAGCTGCTCGGATTTCTGAAATAAATACGTAAGAGGTAACATGATATATTCAGTTGATAGCTCTACATTTACATTCCATTCCTTTGAC
This sequence comes from Piaractus mesopotamicus, assembly GCA_023558415.1. NCBI lineage: Eukaryota > Metazoa > Chordata > Actinopteri > Characiformes > Serrasalmidae > Piaractus > Piaractus mesopotamicus. The sequence continues at coordinate 23,633 of JAILXH010187767.1, read as the reverse complement.
CCTGGCTCTGTTTTTGCCGAGCAGGAATCGCATTCGGAGTACTCCTCCATCCTCATCCCTCCATCCCTCCGTCTCCCATTCCCAACTTGGGCAATTATGTTAACATTATTGCACAGATCAAGTAGAGGGTCCCTAGATATATTAAATAATTAGAAATTCCGCCTTTTATCTGGGTTATACAAATCAGTATGCAAATTCCATAGATCTCTTTGGGTTTGGGGTAAATAAAGGTGTGAAAATTAATGTGATGAAGTCGGATTGCTCCTCTTCCTGTTTTCCCTTTTGTTGATGTGAAAAACAAAACAGTTATAATCGAATATATTTCCTATGTGTTTATGAGCAGAGGAGGAGCCAGAGATGAAGATTTAATTCTTTATTTATTTATTTATTTATTTATTTTAATTCCAAGGATTGGCTTTTGAGTCTTTTTATCCAGGATGCTTATATAGAGATAAAATATATATGGGGTCGCAGACTCACTTCACCAGTAAAGTCAAGGGTCTGTGGTCACTTGCTGAAAACTTAAGTTTAAAGCTTAAGGTATATTTTTAGATCTGTAAATTTCAACTTTGCAACTTTAAAATTCTATTATTTTTTTAAATTAACTCTTAAATATGTCCCAGAAGCCATTTTAAACAGCTTGCAAAAGGTTAAGGAAAACTTGTAATGTCACCCATTTGTCAAAATTTCTGCGCAAGTCAGTGTTAAACTTTTGAGGAATTAAACTCTTCAGACGTCTGGTTCCTATCACCCCCACTGTGAAAAAATCGGTAAGTTTCCACAGAATGGAGCATTTCACATCAAACCACTGTGAACGACTCTGTTTACATCTTAATTTAATTATGCAGAAATTTAGAAAAATGGGTGAAATTCCCCTTTAAGGCCGCAAGTCACTTAAGATTTATGCAGGTGACCACAGCTCTCATTCTTCAGTGGCCTTCGAGCATCCTTTTTTCTGGCAACCAACCTGGATGTGGTGTTCAGGGATGCCTGAAATATTGTATTTTTCTATTCTTTCTGTGTCTGATGGTTATTATAGAACGGCTCTTGGATTGTGCTGTTGGTAAATGTAGCTGGGATCCTGGCTGTGTAACTGGCACACTCTGTCAGCAGAAGAGCAGACCCTGCAGGTCCCGCAGGACGCTCATGTTTACCGGCCGCCTGTAGGGGGTAAGGACGGGGGACGTGCACCCGTTACACCTGTGGGCTCACCAAAAGCAGCTGGGCAGGCAGACACAAATGCATGTATACTGTTGCACTGGGCATGAATACATACACTCACATTCACAAACAATGGAGCTCAAAAACAGACAGGGCTCCTGGAAATGGCCTATCGGATGGAGAAAAGACTAATTCACCGCAGGAGACATATGAAAAGACTGGTTTTAGTATCCAGTCTTTTTTCTTTTAGCTAAAAAAGTTAATACAGCTCTGTATTAACTCTGGCACTTTCAGCTGATCTGGTTCAACATTAAAGGTTACTTTATTAAACATAAAAAAGAATTGGAGTGGAAAACACATATAAAGCAAAGAGTTTTATCTTCTCAATATTTATCTGTCTCAATTTCTTTTATGGCTTTTCAGGACCTGTGCCAGGGCATGGTTTGGGGCAGACTCGGGGCGAGTAAGTAAATTACAGTAAAATGGCAGGTATTTCTCATCAAAATCTAAACTGACTTTTACAGGTTTACTGTCAAGCTCTATTACTCCATAGGAGAAAGAGAGGGCCAGTCGATATGGTTTTGGTTTCATACAATTCCACACTTGTGTTCTAAATGACAGGAAAATAGGGCTCCGTAGGAGATATATGGGGTTTGATTGGTGGTGCACGCGAGGTGTTTGGGGCAATGGGGGGATGAAGATGGTGGTGGTCCGGGATGGATGGTGATCAGACCTGACGTTAATTTGGGGCTTGGCTTTGACTGATGTAACTATCTCCATGTGCAAGTTCAAAAGGGCTTTACAATGGATGAATAGGTGACAGGAGATGGATTTGCCGTCCACCTCTGTGTTGAAAAGGTAAGGCCAGTGGGGTCTTTGTCTGTAGGGAGGTGGAGGGTAGGGGGGAACTGAACCGAAAAAGAAAGCTAAATGAAGCTAGCATGGAGGGGGGAAAGAGGGGAATAAAGAATAAAGAGAAATTTCTGCTGCACTCTCCATTTATGACCAGGGCAACGTTCTCTCAATTCTACAACACTTGCTAAGATATAGAAAATATCAATAATTAGACAGAAATACTGCAACTCTTATTACTAGCTGATATTTTCTTTGACCTTTTTTTGGCTCAGGCTGCCAGCGGTAGAGCTACACTGCTCTGAATCACGGGCACAGTGACAGAAAGTCATGGCTCAGTTGCGGAAGGTGTGGAAAGAGATAAAGCTTATGAAATATGGAACAATAAAAAGTTTAGTGTTGGTTTAGATATACAACATGCATCAATGCCTTTCAATAGCTGAAAACCCAGTGATGTTTGGAGAAAAAAAAAAGGCATACAGAATTATATACTGATTTTTTTCAATATTTTTTTAAAGTCTGGCTTCTTGAGCATTTAAATGCCTGCAGTTCACCTACTATTCATCGGGAGGCTTTAGATCACTCTCTTTTAACAATGTTGTCTAGGTGATAAAGAGGCAAAAGCAGCGTGTGCAGCTGTGACAACTCATTTTTCAATAAGACGCGTGAATGGGGAGAAGGTATTACATGTTTGGCAGTAAAAAAGCCATTTTGCAGTGGCGTTAAGGCTGAATGGAACTGATTAAAATGACGAGGCAAATTAAACGCCACCTCTCCTGCTTTGTCCTCATTAAAGGGACGCCGGCTCACACTTACAACCCTCGTCAGCCTCGTTATTTACTTAATTAATCACGTCTAATTCACATCACTTATCCTGTTTTTCCTTCAAGAGCTCTTTGTCTGCCCATTCTCTTTCCCACTCATCGTCCCAGCCTCTTTGTTTTTTTTTTTTAACTTTCTTTTCCCCCCCAAAATCCTCCCATGTTCAGCCGGGGACCTGCGTCTGCTTATTATGCCATTAGCCCGCCTCTCTCCCACTCTTTCAAAAGAGCAGACGGGTCCCTCTCCAATCTAAAGAAAGTCCGCAGGTTTTTTTCTCTTTCCTCTTTTTTTCATCCCTTCTTTCTTCCCTTCGCTGAAATTACCCAGCGACGCGTGCCTGCGTTTCTAATTGCGGCGGTCGTCCCCGGAGACAGCCCCCTCCCCTTGGCCTAATGAAAAGCCTCGGCCTTAATTACTCCTTCTGAACGCTGATTGTTATTGACAAAACTCCTGTGGCTCGGACAAACGGCACAAGATTAGGTCCATTACAGGCAGCCCTCCAAGAGGAAGAAAAGAGCAAAAGAGAGGGAGAGATAGAGGGAAATTTCAACCTGACAACGCACGCAAAGAGGAAAGGAATAAAGGGGGAGGTCTTTGACATTCTCTTTTCTTTCTTCTTCCATGTAACTCTCCTCATCTTAATTGTTTAGGCCATCACTCCACTTAAGATGGCTTGTTCCTTTCAAGAGTCCTTTTTTTTGTTTCCATTGTAATGGCTTTTGTGCTCCTCTCAGTGGTTTTAAGCACGGGGTTAAAAGACTGCGTCTAAATATGTGACTTGAGGGAAAATGCTCATCTTTTGTCAACAGAGGAGACTGCTGGCGGAGGTGAGTGTAAATAGCAGGGTTTGGACAAAAGCAATTGTTTGTCTGCAAAAAGGTACATAGACTGTTTAAAGCCGATAGGACCACCAGGCCAATATCAACAGCCCCGACAGAGCGGTATTCAAACACCTGAGTACGAGACTGTGGAAAATGAGTAAAAAAACTTTTTTTGGCCTTTTGTGAATGTACACTGACACTATCCCGCTACAGTATTTAGTATGTTGAAGCACAGCTCACATCTGCTTATGTGCTAAGGACAGTCAGTCCTTCAGATATGCATTAGTGTTAGCATGTTGTTAAAAGTTTACGATGGCAGAGCAGTGGGATCAGGTCATAATTGCTGGTGGTCACCCTTCCTTTCTTTTTCCTCACTCTCTTTCTCTGTTACACTCTCACACACCATACACAGGCACATACACACACCTGTGTGACTCCATCTGATTAATATCTGGGTCATCACATACTGACTGTTCTGCCTGTGCCAATCTAATGTGACCCTGTTGTACGTGCACTGTCTGTACCAGCCAGCAGCACAGTACAAACACTCACAATCACTATAGACCTCTGAAGTTGTGCATCATTTCCATATTAGGGTCTAAGCTGATTTCTGTGGGGAAAATGAATGGTGTTTTTTCAAAAATGACACTGCTATCACGCCCTGTGGTAAACAAAAATGCCCCGAACCCCATACGCATTGCTGTATGGACATTTTTTCATCCGAATGTCACTGGATCCTCTGAAATATGAGGTGGTTAATACGAATATTGGTACATGCAAGCTAACATTGCTGCAACATCAGAGGACTGACACCTCAGCAAACTGCCCCACACAAACCAGCAAGCCTTGTCAAATGTGGTAGCTAAGTTGTTTTAAAAGAAGTAGACAACAGTTTGAAGAGCTGATGGCATTATATAATAGGGTTTAATTTTAATTTTGTGAAACATCATTTAAATGCTTACATGCTTAAATGTATATAGCCTTATTTATGTTTCAACTGCTAAACAACCTCGTAATTCAGAAGATCCTGTGATATTCTGAGGAAAAATGTATGTAGGACAAAACATATCTGGTTTGGAACCATTTTGTTTACTACAGAGCGCCATAGTGCTAACTTTCAAAAATACCTTTCATTTCTTCCATATAAAAATCAACCTGGAGCTCCTAACACAGGCATAACATCTACAGAATGACGCATGACTTCAGAAGTCTATGCACAGATAAACTGGACAAACACTCAACTGAAAGCCTCCAGAAAACATCTGAAAAACACCGAATCCACTTAAATTAGAGAACAGCTACACTGGGGAGGGAAATTTTATTACAATGAGAACATATTTAGGCCTGTTCAGTTGAATTTAGCACAGTATGTGAAACACTGAATGAAAACCATTGTACTCATAGTTAAATGTGTCACCACTGGGATGTTCTTCTGTTTTAAAAAGCTTAGAAAAAATAGAAAGAAAAACTAAATCCACTTAAATTAGATTATTTTTTTAACTGGATCAACTAGTATTTGTCTATAAAAGCCCGAACACAGTTAACACAGTTACCCAGACAGTTTTGCTGGAATTTAGTGCATTTGATCTGAAGCAATGTAGGCCAGAAAGCAGCAAATGCGGTCCATCCTGTCTTTCTATTCCTGTCTGGTCAGTGTGGTCATCTGATCATGTGTCAGTGTAACAATATACGCCTTTTAGGCAATCAAATGAATTGATCCCAATGATGATGTCACCACTGGCGCCTAACGGTGCGCTGCCCAGTGTGTGTCCACTGCGACTGGATTGCAGTTGGAGTTGGATCATCACCTATTGGTCAGTACAAATTCAGGTATCGTTTCTTTACGTATTGCTCACAGCACATGTCACCATTGCCATTAGAGAACAGCTACAGTGGGGAGCGAAATTTGATGATATATATCATTACTATGAAAAATTACATCACATTATGTCACATACTTATATATTGTGGACACTGTTAGTACTGTCAGCAGTACTAAACAACTGCATGTTTCATTACAATGAGAACATAATTAGGCCTGTTCAGTTGAATTTAGCACAGTATGTGAAACATTGAATAAAAACCATTGTACTCATACTTAAATGTGTCACCACTGGGACTTTCTTCTGTTTTAGAAAGAAAAACTAAATACTGTGATGCACGTTGCGTATCACTAAAATGCACTGGAACTCCACAAGGGTGCTGCCTCAGCCCCCTGTTATACAGCCTGTTCACTCATAATTATGCAGTTAAACAGCACCACAACAAAATAATTAAGTTTGCAGATGACACCACAGTGACTGGACTCTTAAGCAATAATGATGAGTCTGCCTACAAGAGGGACATACAAGATCTGTCTGTTTAGTGTCACAACAATAATCTGGTCCTGAATGTCACCAAAACCAAGGAGCTCATTGTGGACTTCCGGAAAAACAGAAAGGATGATACTCCCATCAGCATCAATGGTTCGTCTGTTGAAATTGTCAGCAGTTTCTGATTCCTGGGTGTGCAGCTGTCAGACTCGCTCTCTTGGTCCCTGAACACCAGCAGCATGCTCAGAAAGGCACAGCAGTGACTGTTTTTCCTCAGGAGACTTTAAAAGCTCAGGGATAAACACATCTGTTATGGTCAACTTTAACCACTGCACTGCAGAGAGTGTTCTGACTGGTTGCATCAAGGTGTGGCTTGACAAACTGACTGCCCAGGATCTCAGTTCCACTTCCAAAATGGTAGGCACTGACCTCCCACAACTTCAGGACATTTGTGCATCCCGATGCTGGGTGAGGGCTCAGTCCATCATCTCAGATGCCTCCCACCCTGCTCTTGCCCTGTTCTTCTGTCTTCCCTCTGGCAAACGCTTCCAAAACACCGACTGTCTCTATCTCACTTGTATATTTAAATTTTATATATTGCTTCTTTCACCTTCACACTTTGTAGCATAGTCTAGCTAGTAAATTGTACATATCACCTCTCAGGTATATATTGTACCATATTCTGGAGAATTGTTTATATTCTTGCGTTACACTGTATTATTCAATATGCACTGTATTACTCCACATGTAGTCTCTTACATTGTATTATTTCTGCACATGGTTCTGCACTATTCTACACCGTATATTCACAGTGCAATGTTATCACCGTCATCTACCTCACTCCTTACTGCCAGTTGCCTGTACCTAGTGTACTTGTCTAGTATGTGCAATGTCCTTCTTGTATGTGCAATACCTCCCTCCTCTATTAGGCCCTGGGTACTTCTATTTATACTTTACAATTTTATAGGTAGGCACATGCTGCTGTAATATAAGAATTTCTTATGTACTGTTTAATGTCCTGCTTTCTCAATTCATACAATAATAAACTAATCCTGAATCTTTAGTATCATGATGTTTTATTTTTGTCACATTACTCACCCCTGTTGCTACACAACCAGACAGAAGTACCAAATTAATGCACGTTTTTGTATAAGACACACTATAGCCACTGTATTTCCATATAGCCAAGTATGGCCAGACCGTTCAGTTCCTTGAACAGTTACAGTTTGTTTTTTGTGTCCTGCTGCTAAATCAAAGTTATGAAATATTTAAGAAAAACTATGGTCAGTCTTTCCAATTTGTTCTTGATTTTTTTTTTTGTCAGACCACATGCCAATTAGTGCATGTATCCTCCACTGACCACTACACCATCTCTGAATTAAGAACAACAATGTACAGAAAGAGGAAGTAAAAGACACTGTACAGGGAGTCACAAAACTGGTGTAAATGTAAAACCAACCCCTGGATATCCATGCCATGTTTATTTAAATGTGCTGAGCAAACTGTGCTGGGCACAGTGCTGTCCTGGTGGAACTGGCATCTCCATACTCAGAAGGGTGAGCTAAATTTGCAAAAGTATAATATCAAAATACTTTCACACGATATACATCAATATTTCAATATTTCATTTGTGGTTTGCTAATGAACAAAACATTGGAGCCACATTTACAAAATATGACAAAAATGATTAAATGATACTATAATTTCAATGATCACAAATTAAGTATTTAAGAAAAAACAAAGAAAAAATCAACTGGAAAAATTCATAAATTCATAAAACAAGCTAATGGCATAACAAACTGACACCCAGTCAGGCACCCTTTACTATGCCGGTTGTGTGGTTACTGTACACTAGTTGTTGTTTACAGGCTCATTATAATTGCTTTAAATCTGCCTTTTATGAAACATGCAGTTCTTCAGTGCTCCAGAAGCACTGACGATACCCACAATACTGCCCCCATATTGCCCCCTCCCACTCAGAATCATCTAACCCTACAGTGAAAACAAAGCTAAAGTATCAGTGTGTCAGTACCTTGTATCGTCCTCTTGAAGAAGGCCTTGCAAGCCTCGCAGGAGGCCACGCCATAGTGGTAGCCTGATGCAATGTCTCCGCAGACCAGACACAGGCGTTTGGGGATGGAGTTGAGCATGTATTCACACTTGATGGGGCCCGAATCCTCCAGCAGTGTGCTGGAGCAGTCCTCGTAGCGCTTGCGGCAGGCGCTGCCCGCGGCACCCAGGGGTCCGGCCGGCGTAAACATGGGTGGAGAGTCCAGGCCGTTGGAGTGGCTGTTGATGGCGCTAGCGTAACCGCCGCTGGCGTCCGAGTGGGCTCCGGGACTTGGGTGGCTGGCCGTGTCCACCAACGAGGACGGACTGGACGGCTCCGTCTTTATGTACGAGCCACAGCTGGATGGCAGATGCCGCTCCTCAGCGGCCATCCTGTTCAACAGCCTGAGAAGGAAAGAGAGACAGAGAGAGAGAGAGAGAGAGAAAGGAAGTGAGATATATTCAATATGCAACAGTGACATTATATCAGTGATTTAATATTTGAACAGAACTGCCTAGGCCTGCTCATAAAAAGGTACACACCATTTTCTAAACTCTTTGTTCCTAACACTTTGTCCAGGATGGATTTCATGCCGTATTGTCCAAGTGTAAAATGAAATATATACTTTTGTGAAACCGCAATATAATTTTTAGATTTCGCAGGTAGCAGCTGCTTTAAATCTGACATATGTAGAGCGTATAATCACTCTGTGTGCAAGTTTGTCAATCTACTTAAAAAAAAAAAAAGTGATAGACTCACTTTTATTACTCTTACTCATCGTAATCAAAACAGCTTATGTACTACATTTTCTGGTATAAGTCGACTTATAATGTTGTGTGGGACATCAAAAGCCTTTTGACATGACTATTTTTCAACTTCTCTTTATCAGTTAGAATTAAACAAACTATGCCTTTATTGTGCCTTTAAGACTGATATATGTAAATGAGCTCTGTTCTGATAGGCAGTCCTCTATTGTGCCAGGCTGAAAAGCAATCCAGGCTGAAACATTGCTTTTAACTTCAGTGTAAATGGGTGAGGCTAAAGTGCTATAGGCTGAATAGGAGGACATATATGTAAAAGTGTCGGTTTTTGTGACATCACAGACACACTGAATTCAGAACAGGTCATTTTTGCAGCCTATTTTCCATTTAAAGACTGAACGTAATGAAGAGTAAACAGTATATTTCAAAACTTTAACAACATTTACTTAAGACATCCAACCTTATTTCAAAAAAGCAAGGAAATCTAATTTTCAATTTTATGGGCCCAGATAAGCAGCTTAGAAGATGGAGGGATTATATGGGCCGTTTAAACATTGACCCAACCTTCAAGCTCAAATTCGGGGACAAATGACAGTATAGCAACATTATGACAAAATGTCTTAAAAACATACTGAAACTATTCTGTAAGCATGGGGAACATCTACATCATGGAAATTCAAACTCAGACGAACAAGAGAAAGATGTGTGACACATCTGAGCCTTTTCATGAGCAGAGGTGAAGTAGACCATAAGTTAGAGCCTCTAAGCACAGGCAAATACTAGGTGTTAATGGGTTAACATGCTCCTTTGTTGACGGCAATAAAGAAAGAAGGATATTTTGGTGAGAGAAATGCAAAACAGGCACATTTCAAAATCACAATGATCCATAAGTAGTAAAGTGCTGGGTTGGTGCACGCTGTAGCCGAGAGGAGCACACCCTTTATTATCAGTTAATAAACCTACAGCCGCCAGCCCACCCCCAACAATACATGCTCTAAATACACTCTCAGAGAGTGGTCTCAGGGACAATGGCCATACCATGTCATGGCTTTTTAAAATGCTGTTATAGACAAGCAATATCATAATAAATAATAAGAATATCAGAGTAAGTTTTAACACTGGATTAGATTTCCTTTCCTTGCTCTCTACATATACAATGAAGAGCACTCTTAGCAGCTCCGCTGCAGGTTCACTAATCTAATCTGTGTGGGCACAAGAGAGAAACTCTTTAGTAACACTCCAACAGCATGTGTCTGAATTTAGTCCAAAAAGTAAGATACAAAACATTGTATCTCCAAAATGGTAACATTACAGGAGAAGGAAACAAATTCTTAAATTGTAACAGGAAGCAATTTTGGGCCATTTAGTCCACTCATCATGAAAATTTCACACAGTGTAAAAGTCAGCTGGAATTTTCAAATTAAAATTTAAAAAAAACAATAAAAACAATAAAAACTGAGTTTTGTTCTGCCAGCAATGATACATGCCCACTTTATGTGTATTTAGGTGCAGGCGACAGGGGTGACAGGTCAGATGCATTCGCTCACATTAACAAAATTGAGCTCTGCCTAGCTTTATGCAAATCAAGCTGCTGGGGTTACACTTTGAGTGGCAGGCCCACACCCCAAGCGTTTTCCTTTAATTAGCATACTGCTAACTAATGGCAAATATTGACATACAGGAGCTTACATGTCACTGCCAGGTTTCCCCATCATCAGCAACGCAAAGGAGCTTTTCCTCTCTCCCTCTCAGACAATATGAAACGTAAAGAAAGTGAAGAGCGGAGAGGGAAAGAGCTAAAACTGAAGAATCTATTAGATGGAAGTGAGATATATATCCCCCTTCTGTCCCTAGGCTGCTTCTTTCTCCCTCTCTGGCTGATTTAATTGTAAGTGTGGGTGACTGTAGGGTTCAGGCCCAGGGGTCACGAGGTCAACCTTATTTTCTCACCCCAGCTTCCTGTGCCCGCGGAGACAGGGTCAACGTGTCAAATTAAATCTCATTGCTTGGTTTCCCTCTCTATCGCCCGCCATGTATATTCATCGCAGCGCCAGCTGCCGCCACCTCTGGAAATTCACAAAAAGGTTAACTGCTAAAATAAATAATAAAAAACGCCCCCTGTTAAAACCGTTGACCTTGTAGAATATGGCCGCACTCAAGGGCTTTTTTCAGGCCAATATAGTAAGACTGGACACATTTACATCAAGAATAAAAATATATTTTTCATTCAAAGTTTCGCACTAGAGTCAGCAACTGTGATACAAAATATTAAAATTCTGTCACATTGAAGCGGAGAAAAAAATTTAACTAAGAAAAAGGAAAGCCAATACGAATCTGAAAACACTTGGATCCTTTTCTTCAAGGGAATACAAGAACTGGACGTCATTGGCTGGCGGCTTCTGAATACAGATGCATGTGTGTGCACCTTTTCGCACCTTCACTTGACTTATTAAAAGCTATATATTAGAAACGTCAGCATACACGACAGTTCCATTTAGCCTTTATTTCTCAAATTCAGCGAGAGCTTAACCCCAGTTCAAAGGTTACTGTGGAGGTGACACTTAGCATAATTGCATAAGTGTGTTAACTGTTGTCCTCCCAGCACTGTGTTCATATATAATGAATACATGCCTGCGGAATCCCGCCGGCCACACTGACGCATTGCTCTAGAGCAACGCTCCATACTCAGATTATTTCATTAAAAGCATAAACAAATCTCACACTGCCAACCATTCAAATCAATCAATTTGAAAGTCTTCTATTTAAAGTTGGGTATGATAGCTCACAGCAATAGAGTCTGACTTGGATCATAATCTTTTAGGAGCGTTTTCATCACCATTAACTCAAAGCCATTTCAAACACAAATTAATGACATTAAAATAATAGTCCAAGTATTGGCTCAGTGCTGTACTCTGGCCTTTTCTTTCTGCTTGCCTGTGTCAGACAGCACTGGCACATCAAAGACTTTTTTCTCTACTTTTTTCCTCACGCCTTCTTCTTTTGTTCCCCTGTGCACCCATCGAAATTCATGCTGAGTGTTGCCCACCAAGCATAATGTTCAGTTTGAGTCTAATCTGATTCCTCCTGGCCGTCCTAACAGAATTTTAGCCGCTGTAATATCGTTGTGCGGTGGTGGCAGTGCTGGAGATTAGCTGCTCTAATGATCCTGTGCCCTCGTGCTCCTGTGGGCCACGAGACCAGCACTCAGTGTCTCGCCCTTCGTGCCACTGCGTTTTTCTAACCTCAACTCACCAGAACACTTCTCGGAACAGTGCCATAAGCTTTAAGAGAGGACTGCCCATGCCTAGGGCTGAATCCACCTGCTGATATCATAGCTGTTCTGTTCTTATCTAGAGAAATCAGACAGTTTTCAGCACCTATATAAAGAAATTTGTGAACAAAATTCTGTATATACCTAAAGAATTTCATGAACAAAAGAGCGTGCGTATATAGAAAAATCATTTAAAAATTAGTAGTTATCTGGACAAAATTCACAGACAAATTCTGCGCTTATCTAAAAAATTCAAATAAATCAGGTTCTGTACTTACATAAAAAATTGCACATTTCAGTACTTGACTAAGGAAAGTTTTTGATCAAATTCTGTACTTATCTAAAGAAATTCACAAACAAAAAGCTAAAGAAATGAGTGAACAAAATGTTGCACTGATCTACAGGAATTTCACTATATTCAGAGAGAATTCTGTACTTATCTAAAGGCTTTTGCAAACAAAATTTTAGTGATTCATGGGTAAGTATATCCAAATAATGTTCTAATTCAAATAGTTATCTTTGAAAATACTTCTTTCAGACATTTACCATAAACAACAAAGACATTTTTTTGTCATTTTAAAATCGATCGGCTAGGGTACAGTTCACGGAGTCCTTTCTCACTTCCTCTCTCTCTCTCTTTTCTTCTGTGTCTCTCTCTCATACACACGCAGTGAGAGCAGTGCGAGCGGGAAGCCCTTCGCAGACAGGGTGCTATCAGATGGCCCGGTGCGGAGGCGGGGGGATCAGAGAGAGGACCCCAGGCGATGGGGCTGATAAGGGTCTGGCCTGGGAGCAGCCATTGGAGGAGGAACTCAATTAACTCCTGACAGGCACTCACACTCCTCTGGGCTCAGAGGCAACAGTGAAGCCTCGCGGGCAGCTGCCACACTGCCCTCTTCCTCTGGAGGCGGCCAGCAGTGCAAGGAGAGCACACTGAGGCAGACCAAATGCACCAGGCAAATTTACTAAACACTGCATGAGAACACTGCTGGGAGAACAGCAGTTATATATCAAAGGCTTTTTTAAACTCTTTGTGAAAATATTAGCTGCCCTTTACACTGTATGGATATTTTTTAGGTGGACCAATAGAACTGGTCCAAAATCTTTTTACATTAAGAACATTTTATAAAGTTACCATTTTGGAGATACAAGGTTTTGTTATGTTGTGTGATTTTTCACAGTTAAATTAAATACTATGAACATTTAACACTTTTGTATTTCAGTCTTTATGTCTCCATCTCATCAGTGTGTAGACAATGTCCTGTTTGAACCCAACACAACGCAAATTAAATGAGCCTTTTTTTAGACAAAGTGCACTCTCTGGGGGAGGGGGTACCAGCCAGGCCAGTGCATTGAGGACCACTAGGAAATATGGAGAATGCCCCTGCCTAGCCATATAAATGCTATGGGTTAACAGCTACCAAGGGAATATTGGGGCC